>CEMJ01394205.1:0-13468 GCA_900068955.1 Clitocybe nebularis | reverse complement strand
GGACAAGGTAAGGCTTATTCACAGCTCATTCCCTTAGTAATGGCTAAGAATCCCCCCCTCTCTTTAGACAAGGCTATTCACTTGTGGGATCGGGCATCAGGGAAACTGCTTTACCGTCTCCCTGAAGCCAACCAGGGCACTGATCCAATTGGAGCCACCTGGGCCCCTCAAATCCAGGGTGCAAAAACGGTCACCTTTGCTACAGGAACTACAGGAAAAATTCTTCTCTGGGAGTACAACCTGGCCACAGAAACTGAAGCAAGAGTAGCAACAGAGAATCGACCAAATCCAACCCCCTTCCTCTTAATTGACTTTTCTGATATAAAGCGTACAACGGTAAACTAAAATAAAAACACTACCAATATCACCAAAAAAAATCGATTGCTGATAATATTCTGAGTATTGTTCATCTCACGGCAGCAGTGCTTCACCTTTTCACTTATTGCCTTATTTCAAAGTCGGAATCGAATAGACTGGCATGCGTGTTTTGAATGCAGCGACTCACTGGCTCGGGTGTAACGTCAGCAATTTGAAGCGACACATTTGTTCTGTGATACCGGATAGCTGGGCATAGGGGGCTGTGTTCTTGGGCTGCTAAGCTGATAGCTACACCGTATACACCTGTATGAGTCTTTCCATGTCGGCGAAGACTGTCTACTCATCACAAGAACCAGAGATTGAGCCCGGAGAAGTTGTGTATAGTCACCCTAAACCGCAAATCACCACCGCTCTTACTAAGCTGAAGAGTGTTGTGCGTGTGTCTGTATAAGCCACACACATAGTCACTCTACTAAATTATATTAATAGTCTGCAAACTTGTCTGCCTACATAAAATGAAGTTAAACTACCAGCAACAGTACACTGGTATATAGCCTGGGCCAGATGTTACATTGTCAGGGTGACCTCACTGGTCCGCTGGGGACGTGCAAACCTCAGAATAGTATGTGATGAGCTCACATGGACTATAGGCTCATATGCTCTGAGGTTGAGAGTGAGCCGATTGGCCATCACTGTCATCAACCTGTGGAAGGGTCAAATGTTGCCAATGAATAGGTTGCCCATATCTACATACGCAGAGGCGAGTCTAACAAATCCAATAAACTAAGTATAACCTGAGGTTTCAAAAATCAAACTCACGGAACTAAGCAAAGGAAGATCATAGGCCCTGGTATACCCTATAAATGAGGGTAGTAAGATTACCAGGGTTGCAAGGGGGTCACAAAAAAAACTAACAGTTATGCTTGGCAGAAAAGTATCTGTCAGAATCCAGGCAATATTACTGGGAACTACAACCAAGAAATAGAGGGCTGCATCTCGGATAATGAGCCAGCTCAGTGACATTTCATGATGCAATAAGGACCGGCGGTACAAGCCAATGGTCAACAATAATACAACAGCAACGTCAAAAACCAATGATGGGATGATAATGACTGTCCAACTGAAGGATTTTGTCAGCACAATTAAATATCCAGTGCAAAGGAAAAGATCATAACTGTAGTGTAAAGCTGCGACACTTGCCACCAGCCAATGGCATAAAATCTACCATTCACTAAGCTATATGGATTGATAACCACATGTGGGGTTATCTCACATATTTTGAATGCAAAAAGTGGAAGGACAATAATGTGTACAACCCAGATACAAAGGAGAAGGCATAAGACAAGTTTACTTTTGTTGTAAACTGCATAAACCCTGCCATAGAACATGTCTGGAACCAAGACCCTGTCGAGCCGGATGTTACATACCTAGGAATGAGAATGGCTTCAGCCATATAAATAGTGACCACCATATATATCGGAACAAATAGCGAGATACATGGTCGCTTGATGTACATCAGTAGCTATTGGATATGCCTTGATAACAAGATACTCACATTCATCGCTACTACAACCATTGGCATTCCAATAAATGAAAGGTACCGATTTATGAGGAATACGACACTAACTAAGAGTAGTCAGCATGTTGAACGAACGTGTTAATTACAAACTCACAAGGAGATAGTCTCTTCCTCCAAATGTGTTCTACCTGCAACAAATCAAGAGAAGCCCTATCAGTTGAGCATAACAACATACCTCGTCACCCAGGGTCAGAAAGTAATCATAGATCAAGACTGCCACCCCTGGTGCAGAAAAGGCCTTGATGTAGGAGGAGGGCATCAACGAACGGGTCAGATGAGTCACTTAGCAACAACAAACCAATGAAAAAAAGCTGTTGAATAGAAATTAGCATACATTACGATGTATCCAGTTCAAAGTCCAACCTCGATGGCCCTATCGCGTCGTTGAACATTCAGGTGGGGGAAGTCTGGTGGGAGGGTTTGAAAGATTTGATGGACTCCCCAGATGTTTGTAATTTATATAAACATCAAATGGGTATTTATAAGTCCTTGCTCGATGTAGAGCACTGCATCACTTCGATCAATCCGGCCGTCGCTCAGGTGTGGTCGAAATTAAGTGCTGATCCTACTATAGATGAAGACCTCGGATGATTTGATAATCTGCATTCTAATCACCTACCGCGCTGCGCCCGATTTTTGGCCAAGATTTTTGAGTAATCTCGTTTCACCTTAAGGTTGGCTGAAATCAGGATGGTATAATATCATGATTACATTGAAAGCTCATCATTTCAGTAACAAGGATGTCATTTTCTACCACGTCTTGATGGGACAGGATATTCCGCCCCATGAAACGATGATGAGGACTATCTGATGGATATATATTTGACGGGACCTGCCTGAACCTATGGGAGCGTTCCCCTGGAATCCATATTATGGAAGCCTTGTTATACACACTGGCAGGGAGATACTGTGGGGCTGGTAAGGCCGAATTACCTGGGTGCATCGGTAACTGTATATTTTGCTCAACCGAGTAGATAGTAGACGCATGTCAAATAAGGGATGGAAATAACAGTATCAGCGTTTCTAGTGTCGTTGAGGTTATCACTCCTGCACAAGCGCCAGGTTGGGGGCATAACTCGGTATTGGTTGGGTATTGGTTGTCAGATGCCAGAGCTCAGGTCTTTAAAGCGCAGCGCTCAACGTCTGTCTGCACATTTACGTCATGTGAGTGCGGTTGACATACGTGTGGTTGTCCGCCGTGTGGTCAAACATCTAAGAACCGCGGAGGGAGGTGGACCAATGGGTTAGCTTTGGTTAGTTTGCGGTAGCAGTGCTTGACTTTTTCAATTACTCACTACCTTGTTTCGAAATCGGACTGACATGTGCAATTTGAATGCAGCGACTCGCTAGCCCAGGTGTATCATCAGCAATAGGCAATCGTAATCTTACGGGGGATGCTAGAATTCTGGTTGTAGTGGAGGATATTTCCCGCTGTAGTGGCCGCTGACGGAAAGACGCGGCTTCAGAGCGGGAGCCGAGCCGAGCCGAGTTGAGCTTTGCATCACTAGGTTACCACTTGTACGTAGCACCATCTAGAGCTCTTGGCCCTAGTTAATATTGCCGTTCATTTTCGATGCCGACTAGCTTTCATTACTATTACTACAAGTACAGCTTGAGCCATCCACTTTCCAAAATGTAGGTGAGCGATAAGTATGCCCTCGTGACTTGGTTTCAGTGTATTATATATTCAATTCACCTTCCAGCATCAGTAGACTCAGAGTCGAGTTTCACCCGCCAGGTGTCCCGACTAATATTCGCATGTTCTTTCACAGCCTTAGCAGCGTCTAGGAAGTAAGTTCCGTCATCGTCATCTGGTATGAAATATTCGTCAGTTCATCTACCACAATAAGAACTGTTACTCACAATACTTGAGGGATGCTTGAATTTCCAAGGGGTTTTCAAGGTCGGGCTCCAGCAGGAGGCCGTACACAAGACTGAACAATTCCTTGAGAGTAATGTCTGACGACCACAAACGACCCAGTTCAGCCACACAGACCTATGAAATTGATGAGTACAGTGTGAAACGGTAGTAAAATCAAACACTGCACTTTTCCTTGTTTCGAAACCTGACTCGCCTTGAGCAGATGTACTGCATTATATAGGAGAAAAGACAGCTTACATTGGGATGTAATATGAAGTTCACGAACCTGATCTCTGGAGGATCCCGGGGATATCCTGTTGGTAGATCACAGGTGAGGAGGAAACAACCACCTTTGTAGGGACATTTGTCAATGTCGTTGGGCGCCTGTTTGCGTCATCGGCGAAGATATCATACCAGATTGACTGGACTTACTTCAATAATTATCTTCAGGAACGAAATGTCTTCATCATTTACATAAATGTCAATTTGAGGATGAGGGTCAGAGATTAAGGCCGCGAGCTGTGGAGGTAAAAAGGCATCAAAAATAAGAGATATGTTCGCCCCCGCATAACCTACCTCTCTCATGATTCTCTTCATACGATCATTAGAAAGACTTCCCGCGGATATGCCAGTCTCTGTTTTTGAGATGTCGTGAACAGCCCCTTGCAGTTTAGGGTGCTCCGCCCGCTTTGGAAATTGATCAATTGTTATGATGTCAATTGGGAAAAGTGACGTGTTCCCATAACGCCGCATCTGGTATGCGTGGGGCAATGGGAAAAATCTGGTGGGGGGGCGTTCTAATGAATACAGCATGGTTTCAAGATCCTGAATGTAGAAGTATGACAATTGCTGGAGGGGTTAATGGAGCTGGGCCTACGTACGAAGATGCTCAAGGCGTCTCCAAGTGATGTCTTCGGGAAAAACCGGTATCCACCTATTATTGTAGATTAATATATGGCAAACGATGTATTTCAGGGAAATACCAGTTGCGACAGAAAACGCATGTAAAGTCCTATTGTGGGAGCGCCCAACCTGAACGGAATCTACTATAACTCGGTCCCTCTGAAGAGCACTGCAAACATCGTCACTTGTGGACTCTGAGCTAGTGTCTTCCCCATCGGAAACGATGATTATTCGTTTCCGTAGTTGGGGTAAATCTGGGCGGAATGTGATAAGGCAGTTTCGGGCCATATCTAGGGCATCATATACTGCGGTGTCGCCAGTTGCGGATACTCGATCGAGTACGAGACGAAAGTTTTCAAAGATAGGAGTTAATTCTTGCTTGACGGTGGCTTGAGTGGAAACTGTAGAGAGTGGGCGATAGTCGAATTGGTATTTATATCAAAAGGACCCCTACTGACATGTAATAAGACCCAAAACCAAAGACACTGACGTGTCAAACGAACTCTGAAGGCTACATTGGCAGATTAACATGATATCGGCAGATAGGACTTACCGCACGGTTAAGAAACACGACAAACAATTCTTTGAGCAATTGCAACCGAGTGATGTGCCGACTTTTCTCTTTACTCTTCTGTGAACCGACCGGAGACCAGAACCACGAACGGCAGTCGAACATGATCGGCTGACTTGGGATTTTTGTAAAATTTCGGATTGGCTCCTGAACGCGGACAACTCGTCCATGACGGCTACCATCTCCAACGTCCCTGAGCCCGTACCTGTTGCAGACCACAGGAGCATGTGAGATTGATAATGATTTCGTAGACAAGATATACCATAATTTAATCTCGGATAGACGCTCGCACTCCGGAGTACGGACATAGCTCAGTAGGGAGAGTACAGTAGCATCTTGTGGGAGTATAACCTTCTGCACATCTCCGGAGAGGAACGTGACGTGAACTTCGAGTTGCCGCCGCGAATGGGGAATACTTCGAGATATCTCGATTTTCCCCCCACTTACAAGATCTGTAGAGCCAATAGTGCGACTAGTTGAATCGGGAATGGTGACTCTAGAACTAGGAATACGTATTGTGAAGGAAGAAAATTGGGCACGAGTCGCACGTTGAACGAGTTGGTAGAGCACTCGAGTTGATGTAGATGTTTGGATATGCCATTTGAATTCCTTTGCCATATGATCCAAGGTTATCTCAACCCTTTCAGGTTGATCAATCGTCGATAGTATATCATTGGCGGACATCTGCAAGATGTTGTCATCTACCAGAGAGTGGGAGGGTAGGATCGAAAACACTCGCCCATCGATCTACAGAAACAGACACGTCCGCAGAGTCTTCCCAGCGAGAGGAGAAATGGCCTAAGGGCCATGCTCTACCTGAGCCATATATGTTTGAATTCTTGTTTATTATGACCCGAGAACCATGTGTGCTGGTTACACATATGGGTTCAACCAAAAGATCTCCCGTGCTATACAAGGGAATTAGGGGAATCGCTATGACGATTGCTAGGCACTTGCATAGGATCCATCAAATTTTGGGGAACGCAGTAAGGTTCAGTACCAATGTCCACATCATAATCAAGGTTTTCTAGTAGCTCTTGCAAGTATTCCGTGATATCATCACTTTGATCAGTACTGGCTAGAGCAAAGCAGGCGAGCTGTGGCACGGGTGTGAGATATACCTCATATACAGACACTGAATGGACCAGACCGTCATAACCTCTTCTGAGGCAGCTCCCTCCCCTTCAGATAACACGGATATAAGAACCTCTCGGTAGGCCATAATACCAAGTTCGCCTATAAGGTCCGAAGCGGAGAGGTCGGTCTGTGGTAAAGAAAATTGGCGGGTCCTCTTAGATCGCCTGAAGGGAACATGGGAAAAACAGCGAACCGTGATACAGTAAAGCCAACCATAATGGCAGCTGGAGTGCTGTGATTTCAAGTAGCCCTTTGCTAAATATCCTGATTTGAGCACCTTGGTGTTAATGAAGTAAGTGAATGTTAAACTTACCAGAGCTCAAGATGGTCTCCTCGCTGAACTCGTCAAGGAGGTCCTTCACAGCTTTGTGAGACTCTATTTCTGGATCAAATTCTTCTGGCTCTGCCGCATCGTTCAGGTCAGAGATGGATGAAATCTCATTCATAGATTGGCTTATATCCAAGCACAGCATGATTGCCTGTAAGATGCGCTCTAGCTTGGCATATGATCGAACCAGGTTAAGCATACCTCGTCAGGTGTGCGGGCTTGGGCCTGGATTCCACCAAAACTGTCAATCTGCCAAGTGTCCTCGAATTTCCGCGTTGCGATAACCTTTTCTAGACCAAAGCTGACATCGTTGACGTCAACTTCGGTGTCACCATCAGCACTAGAAAAAAGGTAAGTTCAAATGATATGCAAGATTCGAATGACATACGTGGGCCTGAAGAAATTAACGTCGCGCGTAGTCCCACATCCCCTTCCCGTGAAGACCGCAAGAAGGCCCTACTACAATAAGTCAGAAGTTGACGCGTAATTTTATGAGCTACGTACGTCTTCGTCCAGTACTATTTGAGGTGGAATGACGTCCGTTGACTTTAGCTCCAATGGTCCTCGGGAGACCAGTTCTGTCTCGTTTGCACGTTTTATCGCAACGAGGAAGTCTCGCCCAACGTGTTCGAGAGACGAGGTCCATGCTGACGAGAGTGGTGCAAATAGGTCAAGATTCAGTATAAAAATAGAGGGCGCAAGGAATTCGAGGGCCTGGGCAAGAAGCTGGCGGAGTTGCCCTCGGATTTCTTCAATTTTTGGTGGAGATCCATTGGCACTATTGGGGCGGTATAGGAATCCCCCTGGTGTGAAAAAAGCACCGACTGCTCGTTCTACGATGGCAGTGGAAGGTCTCGACATCACGGGGTCCGTCATTCTTTTATTAGATATAGCACAAACCAAGGAGAGGCTTTTCATGGGCCGTATCATTGGTTCAATCTGGGAAGGCACGTCCACGGCTGACAATATATGTGCCAAAAGAATGCGTGCCTGGCGATAGGACGGCATTTAATGAGACCTACAGATGGAATATAGGAGTGCTAGCTCACCGTTTCAAATAAGCGACTGGGGTTGCTGGTGATCGAACTTGGACCACGCGAAGCGAAGTCTTTAAGAGCTTGATATAACGCTTCTGAAAGTGCTGCTTTTTCCTGGGGATGTAGGGCTGTATTCAAAAGTAGCACCCCCACTGATATAGTATAAGTATAAGATATACGGTAGAGGTGCAACGGACATACGACTCCGAACGGCAGGTGGAAATCGAGTAATTGTGTATAGTGCTGCAAGTGTCTTGCTCTCAGCTGTGACCCCCCTCCGACCAGAAGAAGCCGCCAGAAGATACAGCGAAGATAGCAGAGCTGCCATCCCACGGTCTGATTGTGGTACGCTTGGCTGCCATGCTTCGTTAGAAATATATGTTGATTCTTTAGATCGTGAAGTACGGCTTGCAGTCGTTGCATCTGTCTTTGATCCCGTCTCGCGTTTGACAACATACAAGGTCAGGGGAGTGACAGATTTCTGAGTTGTTTCCTCTGACGGGGAGAAAAGCTCTCTTAGTCTCGTACATCCGCAGACAAACACTGGCGATTCTGAAGTGTGAAAATCAACGGAGAAGCCACCATCCGCACGTTGATATTTTACAGGAGGGGCGACCTCCGCAAAAAGTGCAAAGCGATAGTGATCTTGATTTTCATGTGTAGAAGCAAGACAAACACTAACAAGAGTAGATTGGGTGTATATCACAGTTCTGGATACATATGAACGGTTATTGGCCAGTTAAAGCATCACTTGCACGGGCACGTACTCTGTGGTTGGGTCACGAAAATGGATTCGCAATGAGAGTCCGGGCATTACGAAGTTATTGGAGCGCAAAAAGTCTTCCACCAAGGAGAGCACGCTGGCTGTTTGTAGGATGGATAAGTGACCTGACCGAGCCGCCATCAACTTGGGGATGCGAATCTTGTTGATTTTATCTCCATCCCAAACGATGATGATATGGGGAGAAGCGTAATCAAAAGCAACGCTTTCCCGCCGAACGTCTGCAATTGCGCAACCGGACGGGCACCCGAGAATTGAAGAGTCTTTGCGATCGCCAATACAATGGGAGTGGTGAAGATGGCCACAGCCGGCATTCTGAGGAGTACATGAAAAGGATGTCGCGGGATGTGGGTAAGCGTGTTACCTGAACCAAGGGGCAATAAACCACCGATTGCGGTTCGTCGCCAGAGGCTTCGGCTCCCGCTAGGCATGCTGGGCAAGGGAATGCTACCCACGTTTGACATAATCCTCGTGAGCAGCCTCTTACACCACGTCGTGGAGGAGATTGGACTTACCCAAGGCCTCTTCGCAGACAGAACAATGAGGGGGGAGTTTTCCTAGTTCTGCGAACAACAATAAGTGCTTAACCTGTATTCTATGTCACTTTCTCACCAGGAAGCTCAGCGTGTGAATATGGGCATCTTGGGTTTGAGCACTTTGTTCCATTGATGGATAGGCGGCAATGCAGCGTAGAGAATAGGCCTTGTTGTTCAACCATACGCGCGATCGCGCAGCTGCATGAACCCTTTGTTTCGTGTTGACAGTCTTCGTCTTCTGCGATTACCGATGTCCAATTAAAAATGCGAGATGCTTCTTGCCTAAGGGTCGCCTAGACTGCGATGTCAGGTATCTATATCCTGTGCGATCGATCATAGCCTGACTCACTATAGTCGTGTTGCTGTTCACGGGTTCCCCATCGAAAGCTAGGATACCATCTGTGGGCTCACTCAAATTGTTGAGATTCCGTTTTGCATAGACCCGGGCTAGCTCTGCAGTCACAAGTTTTATCTGAAAGCGTCCCGTTTCGTCCGGTGCGGTTATGTGAGGGTCTATACTGGGCCTATTTTCGATTTCTATTTGAGCGGGAAGGTGTGCCGTGGGATGGGGCTTCGCCACCACCACATCACTATCGAGAATGACGTCCACAGTACTGATACAATCCTGTAAAGAGTTTTTCGAAAACCAGGGAGTACCGCTTACTCTTTTCCACGCAACTTGAATCCTGCTCCAATCTCGAGTGTAACCCCTCTTTCGTTAACAGCTTCTGCTACTTCGTTGGCCAGATCATCAACCGTAGCTTCTTCACTGATGGAAATCTTTGGGGAGTTTACCATGAATAACAGAGATAACGATTATAAAGTTCCGGCCTACAACTAGCTTCAATTCGTCGGCAGATGGCGCCCTGAAAACAATCAATACCCTACGTTTGCGCGGCATGCTTCAGAAGTAGTTTGGGAGTGGGCTGTTGTCACTCGTGAGATTCACAGTCTGATTTAGTGGCCCAGCGGATGGTGATTGTCACCTTGTCATTCTAGAATGTCTACTGTGACGGTCAGAACTTGGCAGACGCCGGACGCCGATCACAGCTTCCATCTTCTCAAAGTAGAATCTGAACTTGAGAACTCAGAAATCCCAGGCTTAGGCGCCAGCATAATGAGTCAACTCGGGTGTATCTTCTAGTACTAACGGAGTTGATCGCAGTGTCAAACTATCGGGTCTTCGATAGGTCGGCGTTCTGTGCCAGAATGAGAACCAAGGGTAAATTACTGCCCGAGAAACCTAGACAAGGCCTAATTCCGAGATGTTTGGAGGCGAATTGCAGCGTAATCGGAGGTTCCCACAGTGTATTCTATTCCACAGATAGTGGAGCCCGCGCTGTCCCCAATGGAAGTAGGAGTGGTAGCCATAGGCAGAATATTTTCAGCCTTGGACTAATCACTAATAATCGATTGCTGCACTGAAGGAATTTCTGAGTGGTAGTCGTTGATCATCCCTGGATTTTATTGACAGCCATGAAAGTTGTGGAGCACGCTTATTATTTGAATGATTGTCAAATATATCAAGTCAACTGGGTAAAGCTACAAATGGGTGTGTGGGTGCGAGTACTAGTATGTATTTAATGCTACAGATATTTAGAGTCATTGTGTAAGGAGTGTTTGTGTGAGGTTGATATCGGAAAAGAAAGCGAAAACAAAAGTAGAAGGTGCTGGACCAGGAAGGAAATGCAGATGCGGTAGATATTAACACGAAGGCGAAAGTAAGTTAAGCAAAGCAGAGAACAAAAGAAATGGGGAAGAAAGAGCCGAAATGCATCTTTTTTTCGTAGTCATCACCAAAGAGAAACATCCATCATGCTCCAGTTCTCAAAAACATCTCCACAGGAATCGGCTTCCTCCTCAATCCCGAACTGGTGGAACTCGACGCGCTTTCGTCGCTTCCAACATCGCTCACAGTCGGCGTAACACTTCCCCTTCTCCTCAGCTGGCCCTGTCCATAGCCAATGACCATAACATCCGACTCTTTCCTCGTGTGTCTGAATCTTCTCGATGGCGACATGGGCGTCGTCGGCACATTCCCCGAAGTCTTTCTCGACATACGGCCCTTGGTGGAGATTGGCGAGCCCCCAAAGTACGCCCTCAGCTTCGCAGAAGTAAGCCCGCCGCTTCGGCGCGCGTGCTCTTCCCTGACAGAGTTCAGTGTCGACGAGCTCCACTTTGACCGAAGTATCCTCTGTTCGGAAGACGAGGGAGAGTTGAAAACGTCAACGCCGGTGGAGAACATTTCTTCGTTGGTGGGCTGTTGCGGCAGCGGCTTTCCGTATGCCCGCTCCTCTGGGTGGCTGTTAAGTCGGAGTTCCTCTAGACCGTGGGCGATATCCTTCTCCAGGTCGATGGGGGAGGTGGGGAGGGAAAGCGGGAGCATCATCGCACTGTCCAAGTCCATGTCGAACTGAATCTCGTCAACTGGGAAGTCGAACTCGAGGTCATCGGTATCCGCCGCAGGTGAAGGGAAGGATGATGGAGACGAGGGGAAAGACGAGGGGAAAGGTGAGGGGGTGGGGGATGCTTGAGAGTAGAAGCTCGTAGGACTATCGACTTCAGGCGTCGCCGAATCCTCGTATAGCGATAGAGAGAAAGAGGAAGCACCATCGTCAGAGAAAGCATAAGACTCATCGACGAGAACACAGTCGGCAGGAATACTTGAACGCGGAGGTGGTCGACGAATGGGAGGTGGAGTCACAAAGAGCTCGTTTGAACGAGATCCGGATCCTGTGCTTGATTTAGATTGAATCGAAGGTGACGGAGAAGCGGGGAAAGGAGATGAGGTGGAGGGTGAGCGAAGGTGTGCAGGAATGGGAGGGACGGGAGGAGGTGGGTATTTGGGGATGCTTGTGCGACTGCGTTTCCTGCGGGGGAACGCCGGGTCAAGTTGAGCACTTGGGTAACCTCGGTTGGATGACGAGAGTCGGGGAGCTGGAGATGGCGAACCTTCGGACGGAGTTACAATGGATTCAGGACGTGATTGTTGAACACTTGCAAGTGGGGTAGGGGAGTACAATGTAAGAATCTTGGATAATTCACGCGTGTACCATTCCGAGTCAGATTCCTCCGAGTCAGATGAGGAAAATTCATCGGAGGACTCTGACGAGAAGGGGACAACTTTAAAGTGCTCATCTGAATCTTTAAAGGCGTGGAGGAGAGATGGCGAGATTCGGGAATCCAAACCCTCAGGAGTTGATGAAGCACTGAGCTTGGTGATAACAAGGGGCTTTATCGATGCCCGTCGTGGGTTGAATGAAGGTAGCGATGAGGAGTAATAAGATGGAAATTCATCGTCCGAGGAGGAGGGTGTTGTCGGCAATCCAGTTGACCGCGATTCCGGGCTCGTAGGTGTAGAAGAAGTTGACATCGAAGGCGTTGGTGACTCCGATCCAGAGCGGCGGTTGTCAAAAGAAGCAACTGGAGAAGGCGCCGGGATGGGTGGGTGGGGAAACTTGAATGATAAGTCCGTGAATGTCAAGCTGAACGAGTCCGGGCTTGGCACAGATTTTGTGCCAACAGCCGTAGGCGGACGGGGAGCGGGACGAGGAGCTGAAAGAAGTGACGAGTTGTGCTCAGAGATGTCGTTGTCATTGTGAACGAGTGCAGCCCTAGCGACGCGGATATCGGACACGGTAACGTTGGCATGTCTCCGTTTGGCCTTCACACCGAGGGACTGGTTGCCCCCTGCACTGAGACTAGGCGAGTATAAGGGAGACGGAGACCTCGAGGAGGATGAATGTGAAGTTCGGGGTTCGTCCTCTTCAGGAATGATGTGAAGAGGTTTACTTTTCAAAGATGATGAAGGGCATGGTGTAGAGGGCGACGCTTGCTTGCGTGTGCGGGCTTGGCGTTTGAGAAACACGTCTCGTGAAAAAACTGAGAAGAGGAAAGTCGATTAGTGTTGGTATTTCTGCGGAAAAAACTAAGGGACATACAACTTGTTACTGAAGAGTTCATGATAAGTTCGTTGCAATCTATGAGGTCAATTAAAAGGCAGTCGTTAACGTGTCAAGGAGCTACTAGCGTCCAGAGCAGGATGAGACGAGGGAAGGATGAGCCCCGGGCACTAGCTTTTAAAAAAACAAGACAGCCATTGTGCCCGTCCCGATTGTTGTTCTCTCTGGGTGGACAAAGGAATTTTTAGCCGGCCTTGTGCCGACAATTGCCTTTTTCGGCTCACAAAGCGGACTTTGAATAACCACGTGGACACAAATACACATTGTCTTCGGCTTACCCTGGCTTACCCTGACCAGGCCTTGTACTTTTTACTTTGCGTAAACCATTTGAATATCGTCTCTTTCCATAAGCATCACCTCTCTATCTCGGCTATATCTCCATTGTACTCATCGACTACCTTATATTCGATCGATGTATTACAAACTTCATACAGCCACAAGTTCATATGCCCCTG
>CEMJ01394202.1:2971-13646 GCA_900068955.1 Clitocybe nebularis | reverse complement strand
CCTCGCGGAGATGCCCTGCGGCTATGCGCGGAGACACCAATATTGGCTTCTGTATGCGTGTGACCCACTGTGTCATGGAAGAGTCGGACCAATCGAGAGAAATAGCACCTGGTCTTTACATGCATGCTCGGCCGTCCCAGGTCCTTCGTTCAAAGGTAGACAAACCCGGCCTTTTTTAAACCGTCCACTCCTGATACAGATTGTTTTTCATATATATCCGTGAATGTATTAAAGGAAGTCCCCAGGATATTTCCCATTGTTCCCGAGAACACGGAATTACCCACAAGCCTGACTGCAAACAATTTGGAAGAAAAGCGTTTTGCGTCGCACCACGGCCGATACCCGGAGACATAACGCTTAGCGAAGAGTTCGCGACTGCATATGGAACGGCCCCGCCTGGAACCAGGTAAGTGGTAGCATATACGTTGTAGCATAGCACGCTTCCCCGTCCAGAAAGGTGAAGACGAAGATCATGCTGGCGGAGAGTTTCGGAAAGGTGCCCGAGGCCGGGAAAGTACCATCTACCTTTAGCACAGATGCCGATACAGACTTGAGCCTCCGGGCAGTGGAAGTTTGTGAGATTGATGTTCCCAGCGATGGAATCCGGAGCAGAGTTAATCCATCTTTTCAAGGATGTCAGACTATTAGTAGGAGCACCTGAGAATCCTGAACTATGGTTAAATGGTAAACCAGCTGCAGTGTACACTTAAACCAGAACTTGGATAATGATCGTGGGGCGTGGGAACTTTTCAAATATTTTTGCGGTCATCGGAGACTCAGTTCAAACCTATTCTATGCTCATATGTTAAGGCTCGCATTCACTCGCCCAGTTCGCGTTCTTCCACCATTGGCGAGATGGCAACGCTTTAAGAGTGATGGAACGGTGTACGTTGGCGTGGTTGGTCCCTAGTGTAATCTCTGACCAAACTTGCAGAATTCCACCTTCCGAATCACCTTCCACCGCTCAATCCTCTTCCCGAGCTGGCGACGTTGTGAAACCCCAAAAGGTTACCTCTGAGAATGCCGTGGAACTAGAACTTTCCGGGCTTTCAATAGAGACCCAGTGCGTATCGGTTCATATCATTACACCGACTTGTTTCTTATGTGACTACACTAAGGTCCCGCTGGGAGGAAGAAGCACAACGGTTGGCAGATACTTTCCCTCACCCCCATAATACACTGACATGCCATGTACAGAGAATTCGAATTAGCGGGAGTCACCGAAGACCAGCTCTCCGCGTCAATTAGAAGTCCCCCAAAGTAAACAATTTAACCCCTCCAGCATTTGTCCATCTTTTTGACTTGTTCTTAGGTTGGCCGAGACCGAGACCGAGCTCTTTGGTTCAACGTAAATAACTCTTCCCTTCTCGTACTACCAGCCCTCACCACTTCCTCAGGTCACAACAAGATGGAGAAAATACAATGCTAGATCCCAAAACACTCCCACGTCGCGTACATCTCGACCCCAGCGTAGCTCAGTTCACGGAATTGGAATATGCATCAGCCCTAGTGCACGGCCGGGGTATCCACCGACCCTTCTTCCACCCGCGAACTCACAGCATACCCGCAGGGAGCATCCACTTCCGCTCCCACCACCCGAAACTCCTAGACCTCTTCACCCACTTTGCCACCCACGCCGCATACTCCCTAGGCATCCCCGTCTCCATCCCATACACCCTGCCCACCCAACGCACGCTCTGGACCGTCCTCCGCAGCCCGTTCGTGCACAAAAAGTCGCAGGAGAACTTTGAGCGCCGCGTGCACAAGCGCGGGATAAAGGCGTGGGACGCTGATCCGGAAGTGATTGACCGGTGGTTCAAGTACCTGCGGCGGCATGCGATTGGAGGGGTTGGGATGAGAATGACGAAGTGGGAACGGATGCCGTTGGGAGTTGGCGCGACAAGGCTGGCACATGTTGATGACCGCTTGGGGGGTACGGATCTGGCTGACTCGGCAAAGATCAAGGCGCTTGGGGACAAGATTGTCATGGACGAGCTGTCTTCGGTTCGTAAACCCGACTTGACTGTTATCGCTGACAAGGAATAATTTAATCTATTTTCTTTTTCTGTCTCTTCCGAAGCTAAGATAAGAACCATGGTCGTTTCTGATTCACATGCATTTACTCTGGTAAGTACTATTGACTTTTTGTTGGCTTATATGAGGTATGGAGATTGTACCGCGACATGGGTGGACTTGCCCGCTGGATAGAGATATCACCTCAAAACTCTAAGCTTAAATTTCAAGTTGTGGAGCACTATATCCTCGCTTGGAGATTGTTTCTTGTCTAAACATTACATCCCCTTGTGTACCAGATCCGTACTTGAAAACATAAGCAATTTCTTCGCCAATTTTTCTCGAGGAAGACAAAAGATTGCAACTTTTTCCAACTCACTTTCTCACCAAACCATTCGACACCCAAGGAGCCTTTAGATACAAACTTGATAAGCTTATGAAGATGTATATTTCCAGACTAACAAACTGGGCGGTCATATACGATACGTAAGACGCAGTACATACTTGAGTGTCCATTTTTTTTTAGCTGTACCGTATCTCATAAAAAGTTCGAAAAAATAGGAGCCATATTTTAGGTGACGAAATATACCACGCTGACATTGTTCAAGTGTCCATCACGCTATTCAAGAAATGTCAGGAAACAGTGTGCAAGATCGAAGATCGAACAAACGTGACGCACCAATTTTCTCAGAAAGGGTAGACGAAGCCGGTCGTGCCTTCGTTCTTGTACCCATTCTTCGCCGCATTGTCACGCTCGGAAGCAGACGTAGTATAGAAGTGGTCCGTCAACTTAGCATTGTAAAGGCGGAACAACGGAACGCCACCGCACGACGGGTTGGGGTAGATGAATCCCGTAGTACCCTCGGCCTTGTATCCGTTTTTGAGCGCATTGTTGCGCTCCGTGGTCGAGGTCGTGTAAAAGTGATCCGTGGCCTTTGAGCTGTAGAGACGGAAGAGGGGGATAGTACCGCGCTGCTGGCTGGGGAAGATGTAGGCGGCCGTGCCCTCCGACTGGTACCCTTGGGTGAGGGAGTTTCGCAGCTCGGCGGCGTTCGAGGTGTAGAAGTGGTCGGTGACCTTGGAGTTGAACGCTCGGAGCCAGGGCACCACGCGGCGGGGGTCCCCGCAGGCTTGAGGTGCTCTCGCCTAGATACGGAGTGAGGTTAGTAAGGGAATGGTATATATATAAAGGGAAACGGACCTCAATATCTCGCTCGACGAGCTCGGCCTCAGGCAAAGCCGAGGCAATGCTGGTGCCAACAGAAAGGAGGGCTGAGACGAAGTAGAGTGCGAATTTCATGATTGTTAGATGTCGGAGGGGATGAGGAACTTGCAGGAAATAACCTGCCTGGATTTATACGTCGCCAATATCAGGTGAATGTGAATCTTCAAAGACATCCGCGAATTTCGATCGACCATTAGGATCTATTTTTAGCAGCGGACCCACTTCTCCGAGTGTAGTTACTAAATTTAGATTCACTTGGCAGATCTACTGAAACTCACCTTTGATCGAAACGAAAGTCAATCAACCCTTGTCTCAATTTTTTTTGAATAACCCTCGAGAATGTTTCTTGGATAGGGTCTAAAACGCCGTGGAGCTTGCGAAATATTTTCAAGTTTTGTCTTGCCATGGTCGATTCTAAACCCGGTGTGATGTACAAAATTCAAGATGTTCGTAAAGTAGCATATGTTGCTTGAGACATCCTTTAGACCCGAGAGGGTATTGATCCCGATGATTGCGTTCCATATGATGATCTTCAATTTCACGCTCCAATTCAACATTGTATTTATAAATCATTGTTGTACTTTATTATGCTTTATTGGAGACACATTCGGAGACACACAAAAGTACGAAAGTCCAAGGCAGTCAGAGAAGTATCCAAGGGAATTTCAAACTATATACGATACGGGGAGCCCTAGACACACGTCTTCTAATCAAGCTAGAACGGGAATAGGTAACCCGTGATGCCTTCATACTTCCAACCGCTATTGGCAGCATTATCCCGCTCCGGGGCAGACATCGTGTAGAAATGGTCTGCACCCCCCGAACTGTACATACGGTACAGTGGCTGTCCCCCGCAAGCGGATGAGGAATAGACGAAACCAGCAATTCCCTCCGATTGATATCCGAGACGAGACACAGCATTGTCCCGCTCGGTGGATGAAGTGGTGTAGAAATGATCGGTGCCCTGTCCACTGTAAAGGCGATATAGGGGGACGGTGGCGGGCTGTTGGTCGGTGAAGACGTATCCGGTGGTGCCTTCGCCTTTGTACCCTAGGCGGCTGACGGCGTTCTGCATCTCGGCAGCATTGGTGGTGTAGAAGTGATCAACAGCCGCGCCATTATACCCTCTAAGGAGGGGAACCGCTCGCCTTGGGTCGCCACATGCTGCCGGGGCGCGCGCCTGTATGCCCGATATTAGCGTCAAAGTACATGGTTTATGTTCTAGGAATCCTTACCTCAACGCCGCGTTCAACAACTTCACTGTCGGGTAATGCCAAAGCGATCGCCTGGCCGATGGCGAGAAGTGCAACGACAGAGAATATAAGTTTCA
Source organism: Clitocybe nebularis (assembly GCA_900068955.1). NCBI lineage: Eukaryota > Fungi > Basidiomycota > Agaricomycetes > Agaricales > Clitocybaceae > Clitocybe > Clitocybe nebularis. The sequence continues at coordinate 9,078 of CEMJ01394202.1, read as the reverse complement.
TGACTGACTGCTAGTAAGTTTATAGGGTTTTCGAATGGATACTGAAGAATTTGTGAGTAGGGGATCGTCTTTTTATAATGGTATATGGTCAACGGCCCCCCTGGTGTACGTGAGGTGGTCCTGATATGCCACTCCTCCAGTAATCTCAGTAGCGGGAGAATGTAGAAATACGTTATATTTCGCAAGCCACTACTTTCGGGTACCTGATGATAAGTTAAGAGTTGTATAGTAAATCCTATTTGCGTGCTGCGCCACCAGCCATCAACCCTCGATAGCCTGTTTCAATGAATAGCGGCGGGGTCGATTGAAAGGCAGATATATCAAATAGGTATTTTGGGAGTCGGCGGAAAGTGAGGGGTCTGGTTCAGGACCTGGGGGCAGTGCTTTTTGAGCGGCTTGAGAAGCGCGCACGTAGGGCGGCGCGGAAGGGGCAGTCCACAGACCAGGTGTTATTCAATGCGGCCGCAGACAACCGGTCGATACGCCTCCCATTCTGGAGAAAATCTGTCCACTTGCTTGTGTTTTCATTTGAAAAGATGGGCAGTGATCTCGTACCGATATTTTAAAATATATATGATATTTTGAATTAGTCTTGTGTCTCGCTTTCAAGTCCGGGCCTCCCTCTCCCTAAAGAGCCGGTTGATCTGAAATTGATCGTAGGAAGTTCGATGTCGTCTTCCCCTGAATGGTTAGATATCATTCCCTTGATATTGAGCAACGCCCGTGATGCAATGATGGAGTATACCCTGTAAATTTATTAGGATCTTGTTAATGATGGGATTATCCGGTCGTACGCAAGGGAGGGTCTGTTTAACTGAGCGTAAGTGGAGCGCTTCCGGGCTGGAGGAAACGCCTACCCTATCATCACTTCGGTTAACGTGGCTCTTGCTATAAAGCTGATTAACATTTGCGGAAACCCGACGGCTTCATCTCAAGGTTATCTATTGAGGTGATTGTAGGGACAAGATAGCTCACCGAAAACAGCCAAAAACCAGAATACACCGTCACGAAGAAAAAGGGTTATTATCGGCATTCTAGTATGCCTATGGTCGTAGAGAGTACGACCGCATTTGTATACCGTTAAGGAGAACATAAGAAATGTCTAAGCCGATGATTTAGATGCTTTGATATCCTGGAAGAAGGATAGACCTACAGTTATCAGAGGGGGGATGGGGTATATCGCAAATATTCTCGGGACAACTAAGAGGGCAAGAGGAAAGTAAGGGTCTATCATCTTGAAGTAATAAGGCCCTACTGAGGGAATAACATCCTAACACAATAGGCCTACCCGTAGCAAAAGTGATGATTGGGCGTACAACGCTGATCGACGTAGACACATACCCTCTGTGGACGTAAGCTTTGAGGTTGTCAGGTGGGTACTAAGGTAGTGAATATAGGCGACGTACGTGCTAGGGCTGCCACAGTCAGAGCTTCGATGAAGGTCCTGAGCAAGGGTGTATGCGTGAGCTTTGATACTTGTTGACCCCGTATAAACTACATTTACTAACATTACTATGATTTCAGCTGTGAGCGTGTTTCAGTGGTTATACCCGAGCCAAAAGTGTATCGACACACCCAAGATCAGTGGAATCATTATGTAAAGTAACGCCTTTGACCGCCCATACAAAACCCACACTCTACGCAGGGTGAAGTCGATTAAACAAATATCAACTGCCGAATTGACAGGTCGACTTACCGGAGCATCAAAACAAAGTCAACGGTAGAAATAACGACCGTTGCAGCAACACCAAGGATCTCGTAGCGACGTGAGTAATAAACATGTTGCAAAAGCCAAAGTAAGTTTCACCTGTAGATGGATCCCGCATCTAGGGTGGTGGTCGATGAAAAACATCTTAAAGGATGAGCATGAATGAATCCTCACATCTATGAAAAGAATATGAGATGGTGGTGTCTGCTTTGATGCGACAGAATGGACCAACAGTATCTGTTTTCATTTCTCGCAGCCTTACTGAAATGCTTGTCGGCTTTTCCCCAAATGTCCAGACCAACATTACTCACTGCTGGTGTTGAAACTGGCACCGTATTATGACCTTAAGTAGAGTATAGCATAGACTATAAACGAACTCACCCCAAGGCAAAAAGACCGAAATAACGGTTCTGGAGAGGAAATCGTGAATCAGCGTGATTGAAGGGATATGAAAGGTGGTGGTTTTACCCAAAGCTACGAGGATTAGCTTTGATAAGATTCTAACAAACAAGAAGAAAGCGTACATAGACGTTTTTCGCCATACTCCATCGACTTTTCCACATCAGTTCAACCTTACATAGGATGAAAAACAGTATGTAAATGAATGTAAGTAGCCGCACTTCTTCTTGTATCGTGATAAGATGGTCATAGCTAGATGAAATGCCTCAGCACTCCAAGTTGCTTGAAATATAGGTAGAATGCTTTTACACGAGTAGCGTCAAAGAGGCCACTGTTTGTAACTGGATAGTTAGGACACACAAGATACAATGGATCAGCCCACGCACCTGCCAAGTAGTTCGTACTGTTAGCGTCTGTGACGATCTGGTGAAGATTGTAAACTTCGTTCGTCATGTGTATTCCGGCAGTGAAAGTTGGCAGCGTGAAGGGCTTTCATGACACTTCGGTTTTATACTAGATGACATCCCCGGGAGCTCCATCGCCTAACCGAGAGAAGCAGGCCAATCCTTTAGAGTTCGACCTTATGGAGTAAGTACGCCAAACGCTGAACGTCGGGCGCTCGGAAAGTCCGTCCTCTTGGCGTTAATACTGAAAGTTACTATCTCAACGGGAAGTCATGATCCAATTGCCAGCCTTTGTATCGGGTACCTCGTATCCTCACTGGCTTGAGAGTGTCACTGCTGCAAGCACAGCAAATCTGAGCCCGAGTTTGGTCCGAATGAGCCGGAAATTGATGGTCGAAATTGATGCGATCAATGCGCAATCGGTGGTCAAACGGAAAAAGCTCAATTCTGTAAAGACTAACTACTCATACTAAGAACTAAGAACTATGGTAAGGGAGATGGCTCTATTAACAATAAAGTGTGTCCCGGATCCCAACATCCGCCACACAATCCTGCAAAATTCATGACTTATGAACCATTTCGAAGCCGCTTCGGCGATCACTGCGACGTACAGTCAAACGAAAATCTGTTAAGACGGTCCGAGTTCCCTTTGACTTTACCATCAGTTACGCAGTCAACCGGTTGCGATCGTCGTTGTTACTTTCAATTGCACTATATTGTGACTCAGCCCAAAATATGTTTCAAGTGCTAAGGGGAAATGGAGACCTACCAGGGTGGGGGCGGTGGACGGGATTGCACCATTAGTGGTTTGAACTTGAAGGATCTTGCACACCTCACTTTCTTACTTGGCAAAATCTCCAGCTAGTGTACGAAAGTTGCTGTTTTCTTAATAATAACTAATTACAGGAAAGTTTAAGAGTAAACTCGGAGTGAAGCGATGTCGAAGTAAGCATTAACGAAGCCCGATGGGTTTCTGTTGACATAGTCTAAAATTGTCACCGTCATTATTGGCTCAAGGCACCATTTCAATATTATAAATGACATACCGACACAAGTTGATGGGCACCCGGAAGAGCCAGGGTATACAGACCCGGCCCAATCTCCGCCTGGTTGTACTTTAGCAGGTGGAACACATAGGCTGTTACTTGGGGTACATACAGAGAGTCAGATTGATAATGATATTGTGTTGGTTGAAGTGTGATGCTAGATCGCAGCTCGTGTTCGGGAAATAAGCATCAGGGGTTCTCTATATTGTTGTTCATGAGCAGCTCAATCCTGGGGAAATTCGTACACCGCACCCAGTTACCAGTATTGACAGAAGAAGCACCATTCTTAACATCCGAGGGAACGGAGCCGTCGTTTCTGGGCCAGAACCAAACTTTGATAAACGTAGTGGTCCTTTCGACCACGTACCTGCATGGTCGTTATATGTAAGGACAACGTTCTGCACAAATATGTGAATCGGACCAACCAGCCACCACCATTGTTGTTGAATGATGGTCCATAACTCTGTGCAGAGTTCAACCTGACGCCGCAGCCAGCGTTTCCATTAACAGCGGCGTTGCAATCGAGCTGGAGAGAGGTACTAAAGAGGAGATCAGCCATCAAGAACGGGACATCAGATTGCGTCTGCATACCCCGTTTGTGCACGTGAAGAAGGCATCGTGCATCCTGCACGTCATATAAATCAAACATTCATAAGGAAAGTACGTATACTATACCTGAGCCAGTATGGAGTGTGGCGGCGTTAGGTCCTTGATCATTGACACCTTCGACGATATCAATCTCCCCCTAACCAAAAGCAACACATAAGACTAGATCTTGGAGTGGAGGAGGTGCGACTTACCCCGTTTGGCCAATTAGACTCGTTTGTCTCCCAGACCGCGGGCCAAGTTCTATAATTTGGATATTAGCAGAATAGAAATCGCTGAGGGGCTTATGCTTACCCACAACCCTGTGGCATATGTCGAATGTTGAAACTAAGTCACAGATGGGCGTCAGAAAAGTGCATAACTGGATAGCCAGGACGTACACCGCAACATGGGTTGTATAAACTTTGTTGGACCTGATGCGGACGGAGTTTCTGCCTGGCCCACTTGCACTGAGGGTCGTCTTGAAATCCGTGCGAAGGATGAAAGTATCGCTGGAAGCGAATGTTAAGTTTTGGCTTTGAGCAGTGGCCTTGTCGACATAGTTACTAATTGATGTGATGGTTATTGTTAAGAGCGTAGATGTATTGGCTCAAAATCTTACACTCGACCATGAGTCGGATCACCTATGGCTTGAAAGCTGAATGCATTGTAAAAAGCCGAGCCGACGATGCTGTCGGAAAGAGGATAAGTTGCACTGAGAGCTGGGCCGGCAAGCCAGAGGAGAGAAACAATGGCAGAGACGGAAGTTTTCATGGCTCAAGATATCTCAAGTTCAGAAGGCAGGAAAGACCTGTAGAGTAAACGCATCGAGCCCGCGTTTATATAACACGAGAATAAAAGCCATAAATAATTCACCATCGTGTCCATTGCTCATATGATCCCTTGAAGTTAACCGTAAATGCCAGTGAGGAGAATACCATGTGTGTGTATCCATGGATGACCTGGTTTCAGCAGGCTGCCTTCTCAATACATGCGGTGTCCTATTCACTTAGATCTTCGGAGGCTGGCATATGTCAGAGGCGAGGTTTTAAAAAAGATAAGGAGTGTGGTTACAAGGCTCGGCATCCCAATGTTTACGGTAAAGCTCGATACGAGCCATGTGTTACAACCCGAGCCGCAGAAGTCGCGTGGTGATCATAGTGCGAGATGTGGCCTATGAGATGGCAGTAGGATAAAACTCGCCAGAGCCTCCGCGATCAGTCGTATGATTACTCTTCGATAATCAAGCTTCTTGGAATGATTGAATTTTACTCCTTCGTAGCCAAAATCAAAGTTATTGTCACCACATGGATGTAACGCAGGGATAGTGGGTCGCAGCTGGTCCAGGTGGTTGTAGACTAATTCAGACAGACGAAGGGCGGCAATTCAAATTACAGGACGACATCTTTGCATCACATGTAGCGTGAGAGCCTCAAGGTTGGACAGACGACAAGTCACGTTGGCGTGCTCACCTGGTATCCTAGATTCCCCTGTGATTAGCCGACTTCCTTCGAATCCATAACAACAACTTCCACCTTTCAAAGCCTAAATCATCTTCGGTCTTCCGGGGGAAAACCGTTTTGGTGCATGTGTGGTACCTACACCCAAAATCAGCCTTTTTATACATGGGGCCCAACGATTGGCTAATCATCCATCTGTCGTTTATGCGGAATAAAACCGGTCCCAGGTTTTCCGAGGCAATCGTTCGGTCGTTCAAGTAGGTATCTTTACTCGTGACCTATTTCCGTACTCAGGACTATATTCCCTGGTGCCTTCGCAACTGTCTGAGCCAGGAACACAGGATGGACGTGATTGGGCACACGCTCCCTCGTATAGCAATTCTAGATTCCACCGCCATCTGCCAACTCGCAGAAAGTGAATTGAAACCGTGAAACAAACCATCGACTGCCCAGTAGGATACATCAGTAACTATACGCATCATCCGTATATCATATCATGATGTGT
>CEMJ01394200.1:0-10927 GCA_900068955.1 Clitocybe nebularis | reverse complement strand
CCCAATAACGAGCATCTTCACGTCTTCGCCAAATGCTGCTTTAGCCGTATCACTAACCTCCTCAATTATATACGGCCTCAAGGCCCCAACTTTCTGGCACACCCAGCTTCATCTCTACTACCCCAGCATACACCGCCAAATGCAAGTTCCCTTAAAACCACTATAATAACCAGCGCGCACATCGGTGGGAAACTCAAGGTCAGAGGTGAACCAGGAGGGGCAGACCACACGGATTGGTGCTTGTAGTAGTGACCGAAGAACGTGTGGGGATCTGCTAGGAGGTCTCACGATGATTAGTTGACCAAGAGCTATCTAAGGCTAGTCTACAGCCGACGCTTGGTAGACCACAAGTCTGGGCAGGACAGATTGGGACCTTAGAGTTACGCTTCGTATCCCATGAACCCTCGTCACAAGTAAGCCAGCTCGATCAACCCACTATACACCCAGTGTGGAACCACTGCCATGCGAACGTATAATACTCCCGATATCATAGAATTTGGTTAGTTAGGACCAGGTTGGCAGGGATGTTGTTCGGCCTGTCGCATGTCACCGACGAATATCTACCAGCTTGGGGTATGTGTTACTTCTTGCGAGACTGTTAGAGACCCGGAAACTAATCGAAGATATATTAGTCCAGTTATCAATCCATCGTCCCCTCAATAGAATCCTAAGAGCAATACTCGAGCTGCCACTTCAGCCGACAGTTATATTTACTTCCCTAATTCATGCCTTCAGTCCTGGGAACATACAACATACTCTTTATACAGTCAAGATTGGGAAACGACAGGGAAATGAGGAACGTACCCTTATTGACCCACAACCACTTTCCGGTGTACCCACTAGGCGGCGCAACGATAGCAACAGCAACGGGGTCCCGGCCGGTGCATGTTGCAATATCTTCTCCGCGAATAATTGCCTTGTCAAGTTCTAAGTTCGTCGCCAATCCATGCATAACCCCGTTCGTGTATACTCTAAGCCACATCTCCAGGAAATCGGCGTCAAAATATTCGTTCGATTGGTGACATCTATCGGACCCAGGAACATTCTCACTAATTTGGTGCCCGGGTTATAGCTAGTAGCAAATATAGACCTTATTTCCATGCACGAATTAAATGTTTTGAGTTGTCTTAACTTAATTTTGGACGAAGCGAAGCCTCTCTGAACTGAGGATGATTCCGAACGTCTGCAAAATCATAAAACCAATAGGACATAAGGATACTTATGATCAGTGACCGAAAGTGACCTGCACAGTAGATATATAGTCTCTCCTAGACAGACCACGATATAAGTGAAGCCATTGTATGTTCACGTTATATGTGTAGATATAACCCATTTGCCCAAGTGCACATATTCACCCTCCCGGAATAGTAACGTAGTGTTAAGTCAGCTCCTTGTGTGGCGGGCTCGTTCCTTTCCAAAGAATACGCTGGTCAAGAAACCCTTAGCCTAAAAAAACGGTTACATCCAACTGACTAGATATAAAATTATGTAAGTCCGACCCAGTCGGTTGCCTAAGAACAATATTCGAGCTGCCACTTCAGCCGTCGGCTGTATTCACCTCACCAATTTATGTCCTCAGTCCCAGGAAGATATTCTGCAGGCGCTTGAGATAAGGGCGTAGAGGGGAGTGATGCAAGTACATACCTTTACCAACCCAAATAATCCTGACCGTGTGTCTACCAGGAGGGACGACAACCACACCTCCACTAAAGTTCTTGCTAAGGCATGTATTGACATCTTCCCCACAGTTGATCGTCTTGTCAAGGTTGAAGTCCGTTGTAAAACCGTACAGAACACCGTCCACGTATATCGCAAGTTGCATATCGCGAGAGTCGATGTCAACGATGGACAAGCGATGAGGTTTCTTATAGTCGAGGGTATACTCGATTGGCGACGGCTGTCCATCAAGTCCGGGGATGACACTGTTGATATCCCATCTTCGAAACACAGTGGTGGGTGGGTGGCATGCGACGCGGCTTCCGTCAACCATAACGTGTCTATGAGATGTACGTGAAGGGCGCAGGTAGCGCATCAATCCGAAAATCATCATGGACGTAACAACGATGATAATTCCCATGGTTTTGCACCGAGGCCACCAGTATCCCACTATATCATACATCCCAGCTGCTTTCTCTGTGACAGTTTTGATATCAAGGATTTCGTTCCTTACACCGTAGACATCAGCTACTATCATTCACAAGGAATACAGGGCCTACTTCGTGTACTATATATGATGCTCAGCAAGGTGAAAGATACGGCATAATAGAACGACATCACCTCCAGAACCAAAGATCCTGGGCATGGGGTCATTTGGCCCTCGGCATCCATGAAAATCCTGGGGTCCGTCTTTAATAGTAAATATTCAGAACTCGCAATTCATATGCGGATAAGTTGCAGAACATACAGGCCTTCCTTCGATATGGGAATTGAAAGTTCTCAAAGCTCCTTGAGGTCCATTTTTGTGGCGTAGCCCCTTCAGGCGGAAGATAACCCTGAATATCTGAGGATCAATGAAAACCAATGAGCTGGGCCACGAAATGTAAACAACGATTATACTGCTGGCATTGTCTATAAATAAATACAGAGACCCCTCGTCAGGTACAGGGCTAACAATGGGATGCTGAAATATACATTTTCAACGAGATCGATGCCCGGACATTTGTGTAATCCTAAGCCTTGAATAGACGGAACCGCGCGCTGTGGAAAAACCGCACTGGGGTCTTCGGCAGTGTCAGATGAAGGGGCGTTATGGTGTAACTAAGTGAATAAACTTCCAATTCAAAAAGCTGGGGTCCCACTAACATGGAGATATCCGAGATCAGCAAAAATGCGATCCCCCTCCTTCACATTCAGGCCCACGTCCTGTATAACTGCATTTTTCTTGACATCGCGATAGAGGCCAAAAGGTTGACCAAGCCCTATGAGTGGCAAGACAAAAAATATGAGTATGAAAACTATCATTGTATATACAAGACCTACTCTGCGCTTCTCTTATGTATCCCATAATCAAGAGGTCGTTCTCGGCTGTTCTCTCCAGAGCAGCGAGTCGGAAGAGTTCTGCAAGCTCATGACTGTATTTAGAGTTGAGATAAAAGTCTACAGCTTGGGCACAAGCTGTAAGGTTCGTGGTTAACGAGAACGTATAAGCCCGCACATAGCGATACATGGCTTACTTGAAGCATAGTTAGCCGACATTACAACCGATAAACCCAATACGTTTGCAATCAGTCTAAGGTTTTTGAGATTCTTCTCGGCATTCTTTTGAGCATATGCTGCTGGATATCCTCCCTTCCCAACTATCCCATCCTTGCGTTCCATGAATTCCACAAATTCGTCCATCTCGGAGATTTGTTGAAATTTACCGATGGTAGAATTGGTAGTTGAAAGGCGTCCCATAAAGCTATGGGCCGTGAATGCCCCTAAGTCGTAGCCTATAAACAATTCCTTTAAGAAAACCAGGATAAAGGAGCCCTGTTTCGAAGAAGTTTAATGTTACACTAACCGTGGAAGGAAGGGGAACCTTACGGATTTTGAGGGAGGTTTGAGAGCTTCCTCGAGCGCACGCTCAATACGTTGGCTCAATGTTTTACTTGCATCTAAGGCTCTTGTACGTATTTCCCACCCATCTACAGGATCAAACTTCTGAAATATGAGACTAATGATGATGGTTCATTCAATATTATATAGAATATAGATGGTTACGCACGCATAGAGTGCCGCAAAATCCTCAAACAGATCAAACACAACTTCCATATCTTTGTCGATTTTCAAGGGTAATCCACACTCAAATCACAATGGTTAGCTTCTTTTGCGCTTGTGACCAGAAACTCACGATAGCCTGACAAACCCAGAGAGTACACGTAGGGTTAATGATATCGCGAACAATGTCTATAGATTTCCACTCGGAGTCATCCATGGGATACCTGGCTTTAAGGTCAAAGCACAGAAACTATATACACGAGGCAAGCTCACTTTTCAATGAGGCTTGCCGCAGTGTCGCCCAAGATTCCCGCATACTGTTTATATGAACGGCTATCAGGTATCAGTGCATGTAACATCTGATTGGGGTATGAGAATTTCAGAAGGCAATAGAGACATAGTATTGATACCATTTTTTGTTCTACGTCGTGCCTTGAAAGCAGATATAAGCATGAAGGGTACCGTATTTTACAACAAGGTACACACAATTTCTCGTTATCAAACCCCAGCATATAACTAGAAAATAATCAACCAAAGAACACAAAAGTTGAAGAATAATGTTCCGTACCCATATCCGCCGGTCAGAAGTCTGAGATTATTTCCATATGGTGTTGCGTAAGTGAGTGGGTCATTCAAAACGGAAGAAATTTCACTACGACCCCTTAGTGTATGAATGGCATGGTTTTCAGGCTCCTTTTCGTCATACAATGTGGGGTCAACATTTGGAAGCCCACGGAGGATGACCATAGTCCTGTTTGGGACAGTCAGTGGAAAGAGGCCATAGACGTTGTTGTACGGATAGTTTCGGGGGAGATTTCGCAATATGACTAAATAAAGAACACTTAGTGACCTTTAAATGAAGTAGAGCTCTCAGGTGTGCATACGATGAGATAACATGGTACCAAATGCTCCATTATTAGGCTTTGGAGAGCACAAGTCTAATCCCCATTCTGTCAATCTTTCGGCTAGAACTAGCATGTGAGAGAGTAGTCTAAAGTGTTGGTTTTCACTTGCCTATCAGATTTGTTGTAAATCGGGGATCACTACGAATAGAAGTGACCTTGAGAGAAAATTATGCACGGTCAGTAATCAGTGATATACAAAGGTGGAAGAGGCATCTACAATGTCAACCAACAGACCAAAAGTCTACCAGAAAGTTGATACTTGTGTTGCGTCACACAGGATGTACCATACGCACCTGTGTATAACCAAAGCAAAATCCAAACCCTGGAACGGTTTCTTCAGCTTGAAGGCCAGGCTTGCACAGTTCGTTAGATCCCCACATCTAGGATGCGTATGATTGGATACATACATATAGTTCCAGATCGTCGACGGTATCATAAAGGGACATGGCCGCCTGGACAATACTTTCAGTGCGGTTCCATTCCTCAAAACTCTTGAAAGCTGATAATCAGAATGAATAGGGAAAAATATAGCTGGATGGAGGTGTCGCACGCTTGAGACCCAGGGACATTCGATACTCGTTCATTGTGCATATCCCCAGCCCCCTTGCTGTTTCGATGAATGTAGATTCCATTGCCTGCATGTCCTTAGGGGTGGAGCGAGCTCCAGGCATCCCAGCTGAGCTTTTCACGGCAGCACACAGTATTTGAGTAAGCTCATCATCCAACAATAGATTATTGGGCCCGCGCTTCACTTCCCTGTAACCCTCTCCTGGGGTGAACCTTGGATAACAGAGATATTAGATTAATTTTTTCAACACATGAGATGAGATCTACCCAGAAAGGTTAACCTTCACGACCATGGGGAGCTTTCGGTCTGTAGATCTTGTCAGTGCTATGTGATTACGCAGGTCTGATTCTTTGTCATTGAAGCAACTTTGTAACCAATGTTCATCCATCTTGCTCATCAGAGCGGGACACTTTGCTAATTTAGAACAAGTCTTAGATGAATCGCCAAATGAATGAGCTTACATGATACAGTAGGCTCGACTCTACACTTGCTTGATTGCCCCTCAGATGTATCAGATCCTCATCTGATATCGCCCCCTGACGGGCGTAAAGTTAGGGCTATGGTTATGGAAAGTGAACAGCCTACGGTCAGATTGATGTTTGGACTAGGACCAACGTTTTCAAGTCCCAAGAGACCTTTTACGAAATCTTCAACGATTATATTTTTGAATTGAATGCAGTTTATTGAACGCGCGGTATGGAAAATTTCATCGTCTTGAGACCGCAATTTAGCGTCGGCCAAATTTGTAGCTGGATCATGCCAGTTCCCTCTCTCATTGATGGCAAAGAGACGGCGAGCGATGTACTTCTGTATATGTAAGTACTGGCTGAATAGAAGAATCTATTATCTAACTGACATTGTGATTCCTGTTCAATAAAACCAAGAGGACGGATACCGTTGGTGACAGGTAAACACGGCGGTCTTCAAAGAAACAATCTGGACTCAAGGTGCCACGACCGTCCATAAGACGAACTTCCTTTTCTTCTGCATCGTCGACTCCATAGAGGGGAGACAGATCAAAGTGAGATGAAGTTTCATTGTAAGAAGGATTGCCACGAGCAGGGCGTGAAAGTGATAGCTATGGGCCCCCTGATTTAAATCATTGTTCCATGTCGCAGGAACCTGGAAGAGGTACATACAAAAATAATGGTTGCGAGGGCATGGAAAAAACCAGAGACTCCGTTCACATGAGAAGTTCGCTGGCTATATTATAGATGAGTCTAAGATTTATAGGCATCCAGTACTTACTATAAATCTAACATGTAAGCCGTTGACTATTTTCTCTGGATCTGAACGATATCCGCGCTGAGAAACCTTTACCTTCCTGACATATGGGTAACGGTGGGTTTTTGAGTCCAGTGTTTCGCCAATAGGCTGACCCTCCCTTTTATCCTGTACTGGAATGTGCAAATGATTAATTTGGAATGATTGTTTATCCAACGAGGACCAACATAGTGTAATGAGCTGCATGTTGAGTTTTTTTGTGATTGGGGAATCACGCCCCATAGAAGCCATGGTTTTTGCGGCAGTCTGAATCTATAATTGGTGTTTGAATAATTTTCCTTCCTTTCAACAGGAAGATATCTGCTCTTACAACCACAGGGCGATCATTGATAGGTAGCCCTTCTGCTTTGACTTTCAGGAGGCGGGAGAAGGTTCGCTGAAAAGTTTGTCTGTTAGACCAGTCATAGACACCATAGACACCATACAATATCTTACCACTATTTGAGGCTCATATAAGCTTGAGACTATTCCATTTCCCAAAAAGAATCTTCGGAGGAGTGCAAGACAGCCACGACAAAAGCTGTTACTCCGTGCGACTATGTGTTTATAAACCATCATTTGGGGTTTGTGTTCTCTGGATGTAAGAGCCTGGTTTAAAGCATAGACACTTTCAGCGAAGGGTTTAAATCATTTGAGTCCAATTCCAAAGGAGAATGTAACCATCGTTCGAGCCCTGGTCACCTAGGGTGGTATGTGAATAAATCCTCAATGAAGGACCCCAGCTACTGCACAATCTCAGAGAAGCAAAGTTACACCCACCATTATGGCACCATATGACAAGTTTCAATTTCCTAGAGCCGAAACAACTGGTTAATGCCATGGATCAGGCCTGGTAGCCACGCCCTACTGCGAATTTGACGCATGGGAACTTGAACTTGATGACGCTCTGCCGATGTTAACAATTACGTCAGAACCTTATCACATGCCGTTGGATGCCTGACCCAGATGCGACAGATCTACTGACTTAGGTATTACGAACCAGGTTGGTCGGTAGCTATGTCCGATCGGCTTGCGTATGGTACTATGGATGTAGTCCTACCAGCAACAACTTGAAACTTGAGCACGAACAGTCACTTAATTGGTCTTTGTGAATCTTGTGTCTTCCCTGCTCGTTCATTTTTGCATTCACAATGATCGTAATGCTCCATACAGAGCAGCAGAGTCATGTGTGGGAAATGAGAGTGCCGGAAGGACAACTATTGGTACCTGTCCATCGTTCGTCCATTTTTATGTCTTACTTCGTCTGCTTTGGTATCTGATACACTACTCATACGAATTTGGCAAAAGAAAGGTGATATTGAAATGGCCAAAATGTGGCTCGGACATGATAACACCATATGTCGAGGCCCTATTACATCAAACGAGGCCACCTGGCCCCACACTTTGATGGGTGACGGCATGTTGATACCATCTGTGTTCTGCCGTATGCTTGGGCACAGCTGTGTCGTTCATATGTAACAACATCATGGAGCTTCTCAGGTGCATCGGGCAAGAGTTTTTAAGGTTGTCGAGCCCACTGGGGAGCCACACTCTCCGACTTCGGAGTGGGCTGGCGTGTTGTAGGTGATATCTTTATACCTTGCAGACAATGACTGTGATAATTTAAACACTTCGAACTGTATATTTCTCAATAGCCTCCGATCAATCAACCCATTCCACCCCTTCAAAAGTTGTGATGGCGTCCCAGTTGTAAGCAGCCGGTATATACCTGTTCCCTTTCCCTTTCCCTTTGGTCTCATCTATGCGTCTCTTCACAGATACATGAACTTTGACTTTGCCATCAACTCGTGGTAGGTATCTTCCACGACCCTCATTGATCCTAGAGATATGCATGAATGGTGGAAGGGCGCATATTGAACGTAAATTGATACTAACACTCTATATCTTATCCATGATCCACCTTGCTTCTGGTATGTGGTTACTGTGGGGAAAATTTCAATAACCCACCAGAATGAGGGAAAGGTGAGTTGGTCCCAAATTCTTGCAATGGCATCTACAGAATCTTCGTTGGTGGCAGCCAGGTTGGAGGAAGCAACCACAGAGTCGCGCTCGCACTTTGCAGCCAATTTGGTAAGAAGGCTGTGGTCCATCTTAATGTCCTGTAGGCGGTCTTCATTGAACAAGATGCCAGAACTCGTCATGTAACACTCCTTTATCATCCATCGTAAAGGGATATTGGAGAGGCTTGTATGCAAGCCATTTTCGTGAGAGCCGCCTCCAACGTCGGCATGACACCCTGTTGAAATAACAGTGAAATTAGCGCTCACTTCAGGCAATAGTTTCCCCACCTGCAAACCACACTTCCTTAACATCAGTCATAACCGGTGGCTTATAAACCCATTCATCCCTTGAATTAATTCCCCTCTCCACAATTTCAGGCTCGTCATCAAGCTCTTCACGGACCCCAACCTGTTCACCCCAGATATTAGGTCTAAAGCGGACTCGACGCTCATCAAGGGACAAAGCATGACGGAAAATTTGCACTCCATCATTTTGTGATGAGTAAGGAAGGGTATGTGGTGTTATCCCAATAGAAGAGACGGAATCCCTGGTACAACAATGAAGTAGTTTATCTTGTAGTATGTAGGAAATACTCACCAGACACCAAGGAATTCGATCTTAATTGGAATTCTATATTTGGAATAGTTTGCATCTTCTATACTTATTGAATAGTCTTCTAGCTTACCCAAATATCCTTCGGAATTCATTTGCAGCAATGGGGTCTTCTTGATAGATATTAAACGCAAATTCTACTTGTGGCTCATTATGGGCAGGTAGAAGTCCAACCTGCCTTTTAGAATCAGGAGGATTTGGAGATGGGAGAGCACAAAGGGCAGAACAACCTTGTGGATCATACCAGCTAGAGCTCTCGCAGTGTAGGCACCCCGTGAGAATCCAAACAAGCAAACTTTGTCATCTTTACTTTGGGTGCAGAGGCAGGTTTGGTTGTATCTCTGAGTATCAGGTATCTGTACTGACCGGTAATTTTGCATAAGAAATCTATATCTTAAAACCACATAAGGCTCTAAATATTCGTTTTGAGCGATAACCTTACCCATCTTTGACATGATCTGAAAAACTGAGAGCCAAAGCCTCCTCAAAATATGATTCAATCCAAGACAACCATCCCATCCCCAGGCGTAGCTTGTAATATGAACCAATGCCTGCCTATCATGGCTATATCTGTCTTATGTATAGGTGACTAAGCCATAATAAAACATACCTGATAATAAACGATCTGTTTGCTGGTCTTTGTTTTCTCGAGAGCATGAAAGAAGCGGATGACATTAGAGTTCTGTGTTGGCAGGTGAGTACTTCAAGGGAATGCTATGAATACAGATCCATACATTCTATGGCAACATATTCTTAAGTTATCACTGGTAGTATTCTAGGGTACATACCTTTCCAAATTTGTTTCCAGTACCATCAAAGCATAGAATGATATTGCGCGGTGAACGAGTCTCTATGTAGGGGAGTCTTTAATGTTCCGAAATGTGCCGACGTTAGTGTTTTGAGCCACCTGAAGTCGTCTGTGTTGCAGCCACAGGCATTGATAGTCAGAGGCAAGAGAAAAACACACAGTTGAGAGAAACGAAAGGTGTGACTCAGAGGCATTTATGACAAATGACTCGTGTGCAATGTATATTAGTGATACTTGTAGATTTGCATACAGTTTTACGTGACGGAGGGACTTGCCCATGACCTCTCTTGTTTCACCTCAATACTAGGCCTGCTGTGTAATACTGCCTGCGGAAAGGACATGCATATTGGGGCTTGTCCCAAAACCATGCGGCTGACATGTGCTAGAAATCCGAGGACATCGAGGTGGTTTCATCTGAGTGGGTTGCGAGATGTGTTTGGTTGGCCAACAGGGCGTTGCACAGTCAGATACGCGCACGATACAGGCGTGGCTTGTTCGAAATTCCTAAGATGACCTAACAATGTGCCTTTTTGCCTGGAGCTGCACACATTGAAATATATCCTTTCAGACAGGAAAGGGGGTGATGTTTTGGTTCCCAATGTGGGTCGCTGTGTTCACGGAAATCAAATTTAGGACATCGATTCGATTCCTATCTTAAGAGGTACACACCTTGCGAAGATATGGAGCGCGTTCAAAGGCAGATATTAGGCACCCACGATCACCTTGAGGATAGTGGAAGCTAATGATCTGCAGCAACGAAACGTGGCTGCAGCACAGCTGAAGATGTCGTATCTCCCGTCTCCTATCCTGAAATCAAGTGTGCATAATGATATTGAATATGAGAGGAATCTCTTTAGTTCATGCAGTGAAATCCATGAGGTTATTATACTGGATTGAACCCCGCCAAAAATTGTGTGCGTTCTATTGTTGCCGGTGTGGGAATATTATCCGGTCTTTTCCATAGCCGGTTATTATGCTTACGTCATGTCTAAGATTCAAAATCTATCTATATATCTACTACACTGCCCCAGTGTTGCAAATTTTTTGTAT
>CEMJ01394194.1:6584-38110 GCA_900068955.1 Clitocybe nebularis | reverse complement strand
CCACCATGACAGTCACAGAATTTGCAATTATCCAACTGAACAAACCATATGCGTTCCACTCCGAAGCTGTCTATGACCATTTTCGGACTCTCAGTGTCCGCCAGCCCGCTTTTTCCACCTTCCCACTCTACTTCTTCATCGACACAACCGATCCTTCTGTATTATATTTCCTAGCTGGATGGGATAGTGTTGATGCACACATGCGATGGATTGAGAGTGATGGAAATCAGGAATTGCTCAAGATACTGGAACCATACCTAAATGTCAAGGGCTTGTTCCACATCGATATCGATTTCAACGCAGTTCCAAGCACTGCTGAACTAGTTGTTATCGAGAAACGTGATGAAGCTTCGAACAACACAACAGAAAGACCTCCTCCCTATTGGTCAGCGATAGGCAAAGATGTAGAGGCTGGAGCCTCATACATAGTTTCTATGTACGAGAAGAAGGACGATATCAAGGAGTGGGCGTCTGAAACCGGACAGCACGGAGATTATATGATAATGGAACGGGTCATTGTTCCAAGTCCAGAGGTTGTGTGATGTGTCTTGAAGGGCATCGGCCAGCGCTAGACAGATTCTGTGTTTGGGCAGATTGATTTCTGTGTAATGACAAGGTATACATGGTCACGAGAAGTTGTGTATAGAACCTGATATTCACGAGTCGAAAATAAGGAACTGATTCTGAAATCGTTCTTCCATTGACCCTCCATAGCAAAGAAACATATGAAAATCTATGGAACAACTTTTTTTGAGGATCACCCTATATATCCACTTTGAGTGTTGGGGCCCGATCATTATGAATCCACATACATGATATTTTGGAACCAAACAAGGCCACTGCATTCGTCTTGAACAACTCAGTTTTCTCAGTTGGGGTAAGAAGTAGGGACGACTGAACAGCAGCCAGTGATGCGGCTTGCGTGAAGGATGGCGCATATGGGAAGTCCTAGTGCAGGGCTTGAGTTGTTCGTCATAGATTGTTGTTCACTCCACTTACTGTGCCAAATAATAATTGTGTTTTCGGGATTCCGTAGCCCAGCAGTCCTGATACCTGGTGATAGTAGGTGGGTCCAGCGGAGTCCCACCAGAACCTGGGTTGAATTACATGAGCCGCGAAACATAAACACAAAAAATATAGAACTGACCTAGTAGCGTAGATTGCCATAGATGAATCATAGATACTGGGGGCCGACTTTAGGATACGGTCAATAGCAGCGGGAAATGCACCTCCAACTAAAATTAAGCAGATGCATAAGTGGGTGTTAGAATTTTCGCAAAAAGTAATGGACTACCATGGGGGATAACATAGTCAATATTAGGATAGTTGTGGATGGTTCCATTGAGGGTGAGATCCATGAGAGTACGTGCAGTTTCAAAGCTGCCAGAAAGTTCAGCCCCATGTTCTGTTATGACAGAGACAAACCTACTAGAATTCGATGTTTCCCGTGGGGTAAGGAGTAGGATTTGCTTCGACAAACTGGTTGTTGACTTTGATATAAGGTGCACTAGGGTGAACATAGAGAATCTGCCTCCCACCACGGGTATTCATGGCATTGAAGAAAGGCTTGAATTGAGTGTTGCCGAGGTACAGGCCCTCGTAATTGGACATCAAGATGATGCCAACGGCACCGAGAGTTGTAAGAGCATAGTTCGCCTCGGTAATAGCTTCAGCTGTGTATGGGAGAGGAACGACGGCATAAAAATTGAGCTTCTTTGGGTATGCACGGCAGTACGCAGCGGATTGTTCGTTGATCAGCCGGGCCAACGCGACGGTAAGTACTTTTGAACCTTTGTATACATTCGCACCAGGTGCCGAGAACGAGAAGACAGAGCGCACGATTCCCTCTGATTCCATAAAGGAGATATACCCAGGAAGGTCCCATGCAGGCGTAGGATTTCCGCCGGTGGTTGGCACAAGGTCCCGATACCAGGTGGGAACGACGTGTGCTGCGAGGACGAATTCAATCGATATGTCTTTGGAAGAATATTGAAATCTACTTGCTATGAACATCGATGATAGTTGGCGCCTGACGAGACTCCAAGCGACCAGCATTGCGTTTGCGAGTCTCCGGGGCCGCGTCATATACGGAGACAATTTCACTTAGCGCAACGTTTAGGAAGTCCAGGACGTTGAGGTCGACGCCATCTATTAATGAGGATGAAAACAATATTGGTTGGCAATTTTGAGGATAACGGACCTGCTTCGGCATTTGATACGATGGTTTCCGCAACGGTGTCCTCCGCGATGACTGACTTCACATAAGAAGATAATGCGATTGATGCAATCGATAAAAGAATGTACGTCTTCATACTCGAAGGCAAGGCGAGTGCCTATGTGAAAATAATATCAGCGAGGTTGAAAGCTCGCTGACTGGGATCAACAATGGGATGTCCGGTGGTATATATACAATACCCAGCAACGGTCAACCTCAATAATCGAACCAGGACTCGCAACCCACGGTCCTGGGCCCCTTACTTGGGAAAACTTGTCAAAAGGCACATGCGACCACTTTGTATACGTAAGGTAATGCATCTCCGTCAGGTACTTACAATGAGCAAATATGTTCTTTTGCTAGGAGTAGGGGCCTGTAGGGACTTGAATGGAGCAACTACGCGCTAAAGGGTAACAAGCTTGCTAAAACTCTGGTACCTCACCAAGTATGGTTAGTGTGGTTTTCGATCCCACGTGCAGACAGAAAGACTAACATTTTATTTGATGGAAATTTGAAGATATGCAATCAATTGTTAGCAAACGTGGTATCGATCGATAGGAGTGCTTTAAGTTCGTCGGAGTCTCCCGGGCCACCCAAGCAAGCCCCTTGCTAAACAGTGACAAACTTTCCTAATCATCAAGGGGTGAATGACGCTTTTCCAGTTACCTGAGCATTACCTCTCAATGAATTCTATATACTTACCCAGTTCGTCTAGCAACAACTTCCTTCTAGTTATCACGGCGCAGTAGGTACAAAACATCATACTGATATACACACAACCAACGCTACAGTATCCGTGTCCTTAGATCAAGGGCACATCCTTTGAGATATCTCTTTTCACAGGCAACATATTGTGGCAATATTACGGCAATATTATGGCGTGAGTGAACCAAGATTCAATTTTATTTTTGAAACTTACAATTGTGTCATCTTGAGAGGCCTAAAAAGGATATTCTACTCCGAACAATTCCGAGCCGCCATCTTCGACCTTTCCCATTCCAATGCACGTTCGTAGACGTGTCAAACTCGGATCCAAAATACGGCCTAACTAAATAAGCCCAGAGTTTGTCAGAGTGTAAGGGATGCCTTGTGAACCAGTATTTATAAACCATTATATCAGGCGAGCATCTGCTCACCGCCCAATTGACGACAACCCACCTGAAAGGGTTCATGGTTGCATGCCGATTCGGAGGTTCCGCTTCCAATTGTTGCTTAGTTATGTCTGATTTTTATGGAACATCCACTGTTTCTCCTGAGGGAAAGGCACACTGAATTCACTTACTTTTTCTTATTTCGAGCCACTTGATCTCAGAAAAAGCAAACCACATGGTATCAACGCCACAAATTTGAATGTGTTAGGACTTCAGGTTAGCTTACATATAGGAATTAGAATTCTCGTTTGCCGGATTTTAAATCACAAGAACACCTCCCGAAATACGATTTTGATATAGCTGAGCAGATGTTAGATATCTTCCCTGATTTTCCTAATTCTGTTCAAACAGGGGTGACAAGCATAAAAGTATCTCAAATTTGAAGATCAATGTAGTGGCACCCCCACCGTGGATCAACCTCCTATGAAGAACTTTTTGGATCCTATCGAGATCGCTCGTGACGCTCGTAAGTGGTCAGTCCTCGTTCGCGAACGCAGGTGAATGTACAGCTGGACGATTGGTAGGTGTGTACGGGGCGTTCGTACTCGTGCTTTGTGGTGTCGCTGCTTGGGATGTTTTGAGCACTATCCGATTCGACATCTCTATCGTAACTGGCAAACGGCCATGGAGATGGCCTATGGTAATTTTGGAATGCAATGTTAGCCGCAATTTCTCATTGCTATCATTTAGGTGTTGTATTTTATGTGCCGCATCTGTATGCTAATGCATATTTTTGCAATTGCGGTGAATCTCAACGCCATCAGTGAGATTCCATGTCAGGAAGTGACCTGGATATCTAAAGGTGTGTTTAATGTTTGTTTCACCGCTCACCAGTTCAGAACGCAACTCTCTCCTCGTTAAACCAGTCTCAGACGCCTTTGGAACTTGTGGTTCCTCATTGATACTTGTTCTGCGTACGCGGGCGGTCTGGTACCGCGATAATCGGATCGCAGCGTTTTTGGGGGTTTTGTTCTTGGGACAAGTCGCGCTTTGGATACAGAGTAAGAGCATCCCCGGCAGAAAATAACCTATAGTTCTGTACTCACAGCAACTTTCCAGCTTTCCGCTTCTCGAGGGCACAATGGAACCCCCAGAGGAACGTATGCGCAGTTATCTCAACTGCCCCTAAACCTATACTCGTCTCTGTATTTGCATACAGTTGAGCTCCAAAGTTGTATTTCCTAGCCACTCATAACATCCCAAACAGCGATGGCTTTTGACCTCGTTATCCTGATTCTATGTGCGTACAAGTTAAGCCTCAAGCGTCGGGCCAGTACCCTGGGGCATGTACTCTTACGAGATGGCATTGTAAGTTATGTGGAAAATTCCCAGGCCATCGAGTTTAAGAATTTGTTTTTCTCTTCAGGCATATTTTTGTGCCGCTTTCGGTGCAAATCTCGTCCAGACAGTAATGGCCTCGCTTGGTCTAAACCCTGTGATGAATATTATCACCCTGCCGTTTGCATTGGTTGTTTCCGTTATTGCGGGGACTACGGTGTTCCGCAATGTTTTCACTACCTATGATGGGTTCTCGAGTGAAACATCGGGTGGTTTAGGGTCCCTAGGTATAACCAGTGGAGGAACCCCCAATAGGGTGACCGGTGGAAGCCTTCCTAGTTGGCAGAGGGTCACAAGTTCCCGACACAATGATATTCCGCTGGGTGATTTCAAGGGTCATGGGACAGGTGCGATCTCGGTTCATAGAGTCGTGGACATGGAAGTAGGCGGTATTGCGCCGACTCCGCACATGGTTCGTGATCCATTTATCAAGCCAACTCCCTTCTGAATGGGTTGTAGACAAGCCACGACGTGGAGTACGACGACCGCAACACGAGGATGGAAAAAAAGGCCCTGGCCTTATAAATGGGTTTTGGCAAGAAGGCTCCCGGAAGAGCCGCCGCGTATGTATATGGAGCTATTGTTGTGAAATAGGCAGGTGCTGGGATCGTCTTTGGTTGAGAACTTTTCATGAGATTGCTTGTTGTAATTTCTATTACCCCCTTGTCAAGTCTGAATGTTTGTCAGTTATTACTTATCGTGGACTTGGTATCATCCCATCGTGACGTTACCTGCAGCTTGCACCATTTAGTATATGTCTGACTTAGTGCGCTTGTGGTCGTGTCGCGCTTGGGGGCTATGGGAGGATCGGACAGTGGCATGTTTGACTAGGCTTAACAGTCTTCGCTTGACGTTATACGCTGTGATAATTTAGTTATTAGTATAACTGTGTGTGGCAGTAGTAGTAACATACTAGGTTTTAGAACTGATTTGAACATTATTTGTCTATGCCCTCTTGAACAAACATAGAGATTAGACAACTCTTGAAATTTGTGTAGTTACGAAATTCTCTCTAAAATGGATACTCTTCCCCCCAAACCTGGCCCTGATCCTACACAAAGCAACGATGTAGAAAATCGGAGAGCGCGTCGACGACGGGAAAAGAAAGATAGTAAAGAGCGCCAACAGCCAGAAGCGAGTGGATCGACGACGCCTCTGGATACGATGAATACAAACTCTAGCGAATTAGCCACATTTGAAAAGGGCCAGGATTTTATACCCTTTGAATTTTCGGAATTGTCGGAAGAGGAACCGGATCACGTAGGGCTTCGGGGGAACGAGAAAAGATTCGAGAATTCAAGCCCACCTGGAAAAGGGAAAGGGAAAGAAAGGGTGAAGGAAGGGTTGTCCGATACAGACGAGAGAGGAGGGGTGAAACCTACCAGCCCAGGTCAAACACCCCCAGGCGGAAGGGGTAACGGATACGATCGGACTGCAGCAAGGGAACGAAGCAACGAAAGACGCAGCGGAAGAGGAAGAGAATGGGACCGAGGAAAGGACGGGTATGAGGACAGACGCAGAGATAGAGACGGGGACAGAATCAGGGGCACAGACAACGATGAGGAAAGAGATAGGAATCGTTCTGGGAACAAACGCAAATACGAGATGGTTTTTGACCCCAACGATGGATACTCAAACAAAAAACAACGAACGGATGCCTCTTCGCGGAAAGCTCCTTGGCTGACTGGATTAGATATGGGACACTGTAACAACGTCGCAGAATTGTATGTATCTCACAGAGTTCCAGGTGTTTTTTAACGTGTTCATTTAATAGGTTGCATTACGAAGTGGAGGCTTTCGTCAATTGGGTATCACCCACCCTAATCGAAGATGAAATACGGGGGCTTATTGTGTCGCTGATAAACAAGGCTGTGACTTCTACTTTCCCGGATGCTGAAGTACGTGCCTTTGGAAGTTATGAAACTAAATTATATCTTCCTCTTGGGTATGTTTGTCTTTCCCGAGTGTTTGCCGATATCATTATTGAGGCGATATATAACATCACAGGGATATTGATCTGGTCATTCTTTCAGATTCGATGGCATATAGCGACAAAATCACAGTTCTTCACGCTCTCGCAAATACTCTAAAACGCGCCGGAATCACCTCCAGGGTGTCTATCATAGCTAAAGCTAAGGTTCCAATCGTCAAATTTGTAACCACCCACGGCCGATTCAATGTCGATATCAGTATAAACCAAGCAAATGGCATACTATCTGGAAGCATTATCAACGGATTTCTCAAGGACCTTCATGGGAGCGGGCCGGAGGGAAAGGGTAGCATGGCCCTGCGAAGTCTTGTCATGATCACGAAGACGTTTTTGAGCCAGCGAAGTATGAATGAGGTCTTCACTGGTGGGTTGGGCAGCTATAGCATTGTCTGTCTCGCTATCAGCTTTTTGCAAATGCACCCCAAGATACGAAGAGGAGAGATTGATCCAGATAGAAATCTGGGAGTACTGGTGATGGATTTTTTTGAGCTGTATGGGTGCTATTTCAACTATCAGGAAGTGGGCATTTCAGTGAGAGATGGAGGCACATATTTTAGCAAGAGGCAGAGGGGTTGGCTCAATGATTACAGGTCGGGGTTGCTTTCCATTGAGGACCCCGCTGACCCTTGTAAGATCTAACCTTTCTTGATGGGCTCTTCTAATACTACCTTTCAGCAAACGACATATCCAAGGGTTCTTATGGATTTCAAAAGGTGCGGGCGACACTTGCAGGAGCCTACGGGATCTTGACTGCAACTGCATATCTGCATGCGGGTATCATGAGTTCAAGGCGGGAGGGACGGGCTGTTCATCTGCGTCAGCGGGATGAGCCTGAGGAGATGAGTATCCTTTCTAGTGTTATGGGTATAACGCAAGAAGTGAGTCGTCTGGATATCTGAAAGGAGAAATCTTCTAAAGTGTTGGCAAGACAATCAATCATCGGAAACTTGTGCAAGAATTATACGACAGAAGAACTCTACATAGTCTACTCGGACTCAAGAGCCAACCATCTATTGTGAATGGGGGTGGGGCTAAGTCAGATATCAGCGGCTCCGGAAAGCCCTCGTCATCATCCGCCCGGGGTGCGGAAAGCGTCCGATCAGCTTGGCGAGAGGCAGAACCTGGAGTGGAAGATGTCGAATATCATCGCAGCCGACGCCGTCGCAGTGGCCCGCACGACGGCGAAGAGGAAGATGGGAGGTACAGCATCAACAAACAGCAGCCTCCAACTAAACGCCGAAAAATCGGAAAGTCACTGGGGACTCACACAGTCTTTACTACCGATGAGGAAGAAGATGGTCTTATTTCAATGGTTGATAGCCTCGACGAGGAAGAGGGAGAGTATGCAAGTGCCAGCGATGATGGGAGGAGGATGTCCGGCGGCCCGCGAGACCCTGGGAAGGTCGGCAAGCGTCGGTCATACTGGTTATCGAAAGCGATTGGTATTGGAGAGGATGATGGGTGAGACAGTTTGATGGTGATTACAGTTAGATGATAGTACACCATAAGTAACAGTATGATAATCTATAAAGTTTGAACATTGAACGGCGACCGGATGGAAATAATCTGGTCGTCAATTAGTTGCCATGTGTGTTTGGCTCCGCAATGATCCCCGTTTCAGGTTCAACATCAACATCATATTGTAGGGGGCTGGAACTGTCGCTTGATTGCACTGAAGGTCTACTCTTTCGTTTTCACCTTTCGTCTTTGCGCGGTGGATTACAGTCGCTGGTCGGCCTGTAATAGCTAGTCTCCCCAGATTCACACTCTTTCGACGTTTTCATCCATAAATGTCAGTTCTTTTGCGTTTTTGTCAGTGGCGAGCGCTACTAATGGATTGCGTGCTAGGACAAACCTCAGGGTACAAGCTCCTCCTGTCAATCTGAAGGAGCGTATCGCAGCTTTCCAACAACGAAATGCTTCCCCAGGACCACGTCCCACGTCGCCATCGCCAGCCCCAACGCCATCTCCGAACTCTGCGGGCCTGCGGGACAAGATAGCAAAAT
Organism: Clitocybe nebularis; assembly: GCA_900068955.1. NCBI lineage: Eukaryota > Fungi > Basidiomycota > Agaricomycetes > Agaricales > Clitocybaceae > Clitocybe > Clitocybe nebularis. Next base: position 29,410 of record CEMJ01394194.1, on the reverse strand, counting down.
TTGAAAAGAAGGGAGGCATTCCAGTTCCTAGAGGTAGTTTTGGTTTGGGCGCTCCACCGTTAGCTGAAAATGGTCAGGCTAAAAGACGTGGCGAGCTATATGGCAATCGTATTCCTGGTGCTGTGAGGGCTAGCGGAGGTGGGCCGACTACTAGCCGTTCAGCGTCCCCCTTCGAATCTTCAAGGTCTTTTTCACTTTCTGCTCTGGACGTGGACGAAATGGACTCATCGCCTACTGATACTCCCCCATTGACGGATACACTACCGTCATCACCCTCTTCTCCGTCATCACCTGCATCGCCTTTTTTAGGCCTTACAATGGACCATACCGGGTCGAGAGAAACAGCTCCCCGAGGCACTCCCTTTGCTACTGCTCTTGACATCGCGAGAAGAGCTGAAATTAACGGGGAAGTCTTGGAAAAACAAGCTTCTCGCGATGCTGCGCCGCCGCCTTCCATGTTCTCCCAGCCAGTATTAAATGATAACATGGATGGGCTTGACACCAACGCAGAGCAGTCACCAGTTCAGGACTCTCCGCCCGCAATTATCATCTCGTCTAGTGATACTCCCCCTTCCCCTCAAGCCTTACTTCCTCCAGAAACAGATATATCAGTCACGGAGGCAGATCCATACCACTCCAGTGATAGCTTTTCACCGTCTCCCTCGTCTTCCGTCTCCCCTCCCCAATCCACGTTAGTAGACGAAGTTATAATTCGTGAGGTAGAAGATGTCGAGCAAAACGAGGAGGTTACACAGACATCGCCTGAACATACTGAAATGGCAGTGGCGGAGACCTCTGAGCTAGTTCCGACCGTGTTTTCTTCAGATAGTGACCTGAGCTCCCCATCTCCAGGTGATCTATCTCAAGAACCACTAGTTTCCGGGGATGCAGATGAGCCGGTATCGGGGGAAGCATTGGTTGCACCGTCCGTAACTCCTGACACACCCTCGGTGGTAAAGGTGGAAGAATGCGATCAAAGCACTTCGACTTTGGCAGAGGGAAAGCTAGACCAATCTTCTGTTGATCCTCAAATCATCTCAAGTTCGTCGGTTGTAGCTGACGTTACACCTGCCGCTGGCCCATCTCCAGTTCCTGGTGAAGGTGGAATGGGGCATGGCACAATTGAAGATGATGATGTTCCTAAAGACTTTCAGCATAACCCCGAAGCTGGTACCGCAGTTCAGACTTCCGAAGTTCAGTCGCCAGACGTCCAGTCGCCAGTTGGCCCACTTACACTGGCCGATGCCGTCTTCAAACTGGGACAAGTTGTCGCAAATATACAAGACTTATTTCCAGATCAAATCTCGCCACTGGCGACTCCTCCTGCCTATATTTCTCTTCATCTGGATGCCCCAACGGATGATGGCACACGCTCCCACCGTCGACAAGATTCGACTTCACGTGAAAGGACGAAAAAGCCAAGTGTTGATTTAACAATTCAGCTCGAAACGACGCCGAACAAAGCCGCTAGTCCTCCTTTACCCGAAGTAGAGAGCGAACCAAGTATAACCGACGATAAAAGGGAACCAGAGCGACAAGAGGATGAACAGAATGCTAATCCTGTTATTCAAAAACCGGTCCAACTATCGGAGTCCCCCATTGCAGAGGAAAATACGAATGAAATGCCTCTTGCTACCCCCGTTAGTGCCGATCAGTTTGGATTCCTCACCACACCGCATACTCCTAGTGGCCGCCCAATGAGCATGATTGAAACCAGCCCAAGTCACGTTGCACAAGCTCATCGTATAACGCCTCTCACAAGCCGTGGTATCCCTGTCTACCTTTCCGCTTCTCAGCAACAAGGACCACAAGACTTCAGTCATTTCCCTCCAACACCAGACCACCAAGAAATGGACTTTGGCACTGTCTCATTGCACAAGTCTTCCCATTCGTTCTCCCATGCTCGAACTTATGCTCCTCACAGCCAGGAGAACAAGGGTCCATCGTTCTCTGCTGTTGTCCACAGCAAAGTTACAGAGCTGCCTTCGTCCTCTTCCGCGCCAGTGATGCCGCAGACACCCCAGATGAATAGAGCAAAGCGGACGCTACATGGCGAGGTACCACCCAGTCCCGGATATGGAGAACTTGCCGCCCTGCTTCAGGAAGCCGCTCTATTAGAGAAGACATTAGAGCAGGGGAAACTGCCCAGCGAAGCCATTCGGCAAGAGGCATTGGAAAAGCAAAGGCTCAAGGAGCAGGAGAAAACAGATGCTCTACTTAAGGCGGCGGATCTAGGACAAAGGGCAATAACTGCGTCGAAGGATCACACTAAACGTGAAGAATCGGAAAGTAAATCGAAAAGCTCGTTCCGCAACACCATCCTGAGGAGCAAATCAACTCATCGAAAGGATCTTTCCCTCTCGGCTTCCGGTGGCCAGGCTCTCAGCTCCGGGGATGTCGCTCGAGCAAAGTCAGTTCTTCTCCCGTATCGATCTCCAGTAGTTCGTCAGACTGCAAGCTCCCAGCAAAGCATACAGCCACACGCTTTGGAAACACATGACGAAGTACCGTCTCTTGATGCTGACAATAATTCGCCCAAGTCACCTCGACAATATTTCGCGGGGCTTCGCAGGTTGGCAAGTACCTCTCGCACGTCTATAACATCCAGTATACATCCCCGTCACAGCGCTTCGACCTCGTCCGAGATGTCATCGGAAGACTCCACAGTCGCCACCCCTCCCGATGGCGGCATGGATTCTGCCGGCTCCGCCCCTAGCGGTGGGCCAGTTACCGAGTTTGGCCATGCAGGGTATTGGAATGGTTCTGGAATAACTTGGCCCTCCCTTTCACCAAAGAAGGGCTCGGGTGGCAGCAGCAGCATCAGTCGCGCAACTTCATTTGCGGAGAAAATGTGGCCGCGTGGTAGGACGAAGTCGAGCGTTAGCACGAGTAGTGCATATGAAACAATTGGTTCGTGTTTTACTTCCCCATCATCGATCCTACAAGAGACTGATAAATTATCTACAGATCGTATTACGAAGTCTGCTGCTGCGAAAGCCGCTGCCGCAGCGATTCCCCCTCTAGACCCCGTTTCTTTCTCTCTCGAGGTTCCGGTGGTACAGGACGTTGTTCCTCCGTCGCCACTAGACGATCTTGTTTCCCCGAGGCGGTCCAGTTCTCTTAATGTCACTTCCACGTCTCAATTCCCGCCGGTCTATTCGCCTATGCCAACAAGCCCTATTTACACACCACATATGCATTCCTCTGCGATGCGTCTTGAAGAAGTGAGCCAACCGCTTCACGTGGATGCTCTTTTGCCTGGACCAGCAGAGAATACGAGGCCATCATCTTGGGCATCGGCTGATTCTACAACTTCGTCGATTCCATCGCCTCTGTTTGATTCTTTCCCTGCTGTTCCTCATGCCGCCGCCCCTCCGCCTTCCGCTGGGTTCACTCATCACGTACTTCCCCTTTCTTTGCCCTCATTTTTCGATGCCAACCCGCTCTCGTCGACTCCGGTTGGCAGCGAGTTCATAACAAACCCAAGCCCGTTCCTTAGGAGTGCTACTATCACCCGACCCGTCACTATGCCCCCTCAGGGATCGACGGAATATCAGAGGCGATGATTAGCATGGACACCTGATGAGAACTTTACAATCTCCTCTTACTCTAGTTTTACTTTTCTTCTTACTTTATGGGCACTTTTTCAATCATCGTTTACCATTTTTGCACTACCTCCCGAATAATTCTATATATATGTACCATACATCATCGTTCAAAGATCTTCCATTGAACCAGCGACAGTCTCTTACAATCAAGAAGGGTCCACCTCCTTACCAGCTAGTATTATACAACTCGAACAATCTGGATATTCACCAAGGGCGGAGACCCAATGAATGGGAGCCTTCGTAGAGCAAGGCCAAGCAGAAAGAACAGGAAATAGAGTCTTCGCCCCGACGCAAATCGTGCGTATTGTGGTAAAGTGTCTTTGCACCAGACCAAGGCTTCGTACCTGAACCTGGTGAACCGGGCTATCAAGCGCGGCAGAAGCCAGGCTAGCAGTAGTGACACCTTCGAAGAAGGTCTGTGGAGGAAGCGGAATGAAGGAAGGAGGCTACCGTGTGAATGGTCCTCGACTTCACCCGAGAGGACCTTGCGCCCTTGGCAAAAGAATATTCTTGCATCTTTATTGGAGATGTTTTTGATGGAATAATCATTTCCTGCATGGTTTAATTGATTAGTGGTGGTTGGATGAAGGTTTGGGCACCCTGACCTCGTGGTATCATGCATGAACCCCCAGAACCGAGGATGTATTTCGTTTTGTGGATCATTACTTCAACTGTGCCCTCGATTACAAGGTATATCTATACTACTGGTAAGTGTGCAGACACAGGCAGGAACGCATAACCATCTGCTCACATAGGTGTTGTCCTTTACGTTCTTGGTTGGTTTCTCACAGTTGGGATGAAGTAAGATATGGCCCGAAGCAATGAAATCGTCGTCTATAAAGTCCTTTTTGAATGTCCAGCTTGTATAAGGCCTGACAGATGGAGAACAATTCATCCTCGACGTATGTATAAGCCCTAGTAGGTTTCCGCCATGTTAGTACATGCCAAATCATGAGACCACAACTACGCACGCCTCTCCGCCTCCACCGGGTTCATGCCATAGTTCACCACAACCCCATGTGATGGAGTGTTGGCATCAGCTTCTCCCTCCGGAGTGGTTCTCGAGTGTAAGACTTTCTTCCGCTTCTGCCTCTTATTGGTGATAGTGGGAGTCGCGTTTCCGAGGATAGTTCCCTCATCGCTGTCGACCAGAATTTCGAAGGTTGGTGCAGAGTTAGAACTACCGTTCACGACCGTCGGAGGAGTAGGGCTCATATCTGAGTGCGTGAGGGCACTGCTACTGTCACTATCCCAAGTCGTCGTGGGTGAGGCAATATCCGGACCTGGACCCGTAGTATTGGTTTTTAGACGTTTCTTGCACGTGGGTGTGTCGACCTCACCGTTCGACGGCTTTACCGTCTTGGAACTGACTCTATCAGTTGTCCCATTGATCCTCATGGTCACACTCTCATCTGTGGGATTTTGGTTCATGCGTGGAGGCGAGTCCATCTTTGTATGACAGAGTGATAGGATATTGTAAGTAGAGCCAGGTGGAAGGTAGTATTGTCAATTTGTTAGTTGTATTCAAGTTGCTGCTCTGATAGCAGCAGATTGTGGATATGTAGTGGCCAGAGTAATGGAGTAATTCGCGAACCCGGAAGCGGCTCAATAGCTGTGATGCGTGACTGGTAAAATATACAAGCACAAACAACGGGTGATAAATCAGGTAAGATCTATTTATCATTAAAAGCTGTCCCCATACCATAATATTCGTTGTATTTTCATATATAGACAGGCTTAGTTACTATATAAGCAAAAATACCAACTAGGCAGGGACATGGGGGGTTCCTGAACTTGAAGCCTTGATTGCGCCAATCTAATGTTGTTGACATCATAAGTGGGTAATGTTAGCCGGCTGCCAAAAATCCCGAAGCGAACCAATAAGAACGAAAGCGGGAATGAGAGAATATTCAACAGCATACATGATCTATGGACAAAAACTCGACTAGTGGTACATACATTCTTAGATATTAATATATAGGCCCTGGCGTGATACACAGGTGTGAGGGAAAGGATGGAAATTACACAAACATGTCCGATTCGGACCTCGATAGGCTGATGGAAGGAGGCCTGCAGCTACTTCTCTAGCCAAATCACCTACAGAAAAATGACGGTGTGTTCATCACTGGAATCTTAGGCTCGTCAGGAAAGATGGTTGCTACCCTTCACCGTGATGGTTGCTGGGGTACCCGTTTCTAAAGTCACCGAGGCCTCTGCGGCGTGCGCATGCCAGTAATCCTAGAAGAAAAATCATGTATTAAGCCAGCTGGAGTGGAGATATCAGAGATAGGTAACACACTGGCTGCGGGTTCCATGAGGCTGCCACGGGCACTGATCGTGGTCTGGCCGGAGGCCGAAGTCCGGACCACTTTGAGGAGTATTTCTGAAAACAGAGATGTCAACGATTAGGGCCTAGCTTGAGCAGGCAGCATTCACTCGTGTGTCGGATTCATAGACTTGCACAAGCCCCTATACATTCTTGTTGCACATATTACCCTTGTCAAAGCCCGGTGTCGTAAGGATGGTGGCATATATAAAGTGGCATATGGGACATACATGACCGTGCCTAGTTTGGAAGAAAAGGTGAAATCACGGGGTGTTTTGAGCACACGGGAAACACACCTGAGGAGATACGAGATATCTATCAAGGACACAGTGCATGTGAGATCGCCAAAGGGGTGAGCTCGACCGATATGAGGAATTTACCAAATTCAGTGCATCTGATATGCAACATCAGTCTAAAGTAATGAGATCGCCCCGATAGCGCCCAGCCTCACCATTGTAATTGAGGAATAATATGGTCTAGCGATGGGGAATTAGAAAACGGGACTTGTATCAGCCAAAATGTTCGCACCATATCAAGTATCTCAACTATAGTCGCAGAAAAAATCCAAATGATACCCTAGCAGAAAGAAGATCAGCTGTCTAGACCCGTATGTGCTCAGCGATAATACATGCATGGCGATATGCAGTCTTCCATAAGCCACCGGGTGCTTTCTTCCGCCAAACACCTACAAGCATCAACGCGAGCATGACAAGCTCGCTCACCATCCACAGTATTGAGCTGGGGCGAGCTTCAACTGTGTTCGTTGGCATACACACTCCAGGCACATCAAACCAAGTTGCACGTGCCTATATATAACGGGCTGAATCAAATAAGTGCACAGGGTGAGAACGAGGAGGTGCGGACCTTGGATATGGCTTTTGAAGGATTTCAGTAACAATGAAGGGATGTTATGTGATTTAAAACATACTGCATAGAAGGTATACGAAATTGGCAAGATAGAGGATGCCCACGAAAGCATATACAGCCATATTCTGATACCAAAAGGCTATGCTTGAAGGATATCAGTTGATGTTAACGTTTATTTTTGTTATAGCTTACGTCCACAAGCTGAGCAATGCAAAGGAGAAGATCAGAGTAATATGTGCGATTGACTGGTGCTCCATCATGAATAGACATATATGTACCATGTTCCGCCAAATAACTCACAATGGAGACAGTAAACCAGGCCTATGTCATGTAAGTTGTGAGGCGTTGTGGTCGAAAACCCTCGTACCTGACAATTAGAACGGGCCGCTCGGTATAACTGGATAGTCCCAATGATCATGAACAACAAGCAAAGATATCGGCATCCGAAGTAAATCTGTAAATTGTGGGAGGGGTTTCGGTGTATAGCTCGTAGTTTAGATGTCCAAACGCACCAAGGACACCCATCGAAACTTCCGCATACCGCGATACATCTCTATTTCAAATGACATGGTGGAGAAATACTCCCAGCTGATATTAAAGGTTGGGCCGATTCAGAGCAGGCCATCTATGGCTCATTGATGATGGTACTGACCTGTATAATCCAGCGAAGAAATGAAATAATCTCATATAAAGAGCTAGCACAAAGAAATAAGTGGGCATTCCATGACATAGCTAATGACTTGCCAAATTGCACTCCCACTGTTTGTGTATCTTTCCCATCGACTGACATAGCGGTAAGAGCTTCAGTCTGCGCAGTGCGGAATCGAGGAGTTGTTTGAAGAGCTGGTATACTCTCCTGCCATCAGGCACGACCCGAGTTGGCTCCGGGTTTCAAGCTATTTCTGAGAAAAGTGTTCAACATTGTGGTTATTTTCAATGATCAGTAACAGATCAAGCGCCATGGCTATGTTCGTACCGATTTCCGCAGCCTTCAACTCCAGCCGCGCCTAAGACGGCCCGGGCTTGGTGTTGTGGCATTTGCGCGTGAGAAAATTAAACACAAGACTATTATCCTCTCCTCGTGCCTATTTCTGCGCGTAAAAACAGATTGTGGATATGTAGTGGGGAGTAATTTGCGAACCTACCAGCCATGATCATTACTAGTAAGGTGTACAAGCACAAACAATGGGTGATAAAGCTTATTTTGTTATACTATCATTACAAGCTGTCCGATGAAATGCACTCCATAATGTAAGTTGTCTTTTCATGTATTGAAGGGTCAAGTTATTATATGACCAAAATATCAACTAGACAGGGATTTGGGGGGCTCCTGAACTTGAAGCCTTGATTATAAGTATGCTCCAAATATAACTGTTGTTGACATCACAATGCACATGTAAGTAACGTTAGCCGGCCGCCAAAAATCCCGAAGAGTCGAAAGATGTCTTCCCATTCTCATGTCTTTGTCTCTCTCATTATCTCTCCCATCTTACTGAAAAAATCACTATACCTAAAATCATCCTGACACCAGCGGTCGCGAACCAATAAGAACGAAAGTAGGAATGAGAAAATATTCAACCGCATACATGCCTTCAGCTATCCATGGATGAAGACTCGACCAATGATACATTCTCAGGTATCGATCTATAGGCCCTGCCATAATACACAGGTGTAAGGGAAAGAAAGGAAATTACATAAACATGTCCAATCCGGATCTCGGTAGGCCGATGGAAGGAGGCCTGCAGAAAACTAATGGCGTGCTTATTACTAGACTTAGGCTCACCCAAGTATCAGGAAAGACGGTCGTTACCCCCCGCCGCGATGGTTGCTGGGGTACCTATTTCTGGAGTCGCCGAGGCCTCTGCGCATGCCAATGATCCTGGAAGAAAAACCATATCTCAGATCAGCTGGAGTAGGGATATCAGAGATAAGTAACACACTAGCCGCGGGTTCCGCGGGGCTCTCGGGCACTGATCATGGTCTGGCCAGAGGCCAAAGTCCGGACCACTTTGAGGAGTACTCCTAAAAATGGAGGTGTCAATGATCAGGACCTGGCTTGAGCGGGCAGTATTCATTCGTGTGTAGGATTCATAGACTCGCACAAGCCTATACATTCTTGTTGCACATATTTCCCTTATCAAAGCCTGGTGTTATAAGGATGGGGACATATAGAATTTGGCATACGGGATGGGACATACATGACCATGCCTAGTTTGGGAGATGAGGTAAAACCGTGAGCACTGTGAGCACGCAGAGAATATACCCGAGGGGATACGAAATATCTATCAGACGCAGTGAACGTGAGATCGTTAAAAGGGGTCACGGAACTTGATACGAGGGATTTACCAAATTTAGTGCATCTGATACGCAGTATCAGTCGAGAGTGATGGGTCGCCCCAATAGTACTTAGCCTCACCATTGAAATTAAGGAGTAATATGGCCTTACAGAGGAGAATTAGAAAACGGGACGTGTATCAGCCAAAAATGCTCGCACCAAATCAAGCATTTCAACTGTAAACGCTGCAAAAAACCAAACGATACCCTGGCAGAAAAAGGTCAGTCGTCTGACCCTGTGTGTGCCCAACGAAACCACATACATGGCAATATATAGTCTTCCACAAGCCATCGGGTGATTTCTTCCGCCAAACACCCACGAGCATCAACGCGAGCAAGACGAGCTCGCTTACCATCCACAATATTGTACTGGGGCGGGCATCAACTGTGTGTGTTGGTATGCACACCGCGGGCACATCAATCCAAATAGCACGCAACTAAATATAACGGGCTGAATCAGATAAGTGCACAAGATTCAAACAAGTAGATGTGGACCTTGGGTATGGCTTTTGAAGGATTTTAGTAACGATGAACAGACGTCATGTGGTTCAAAACATACTGAATAAAAGGTATACAAAATTGGCAAGATAGAGGATGCCCACGAAAGCATATACAACCATATTTCGATACCAAAAAGCTATGCTTGAAGGATATCAGTCAATGTTAAAGTTTATTTTTGTTACAACTTACGTCCAGAAGCTGAACAATGCAAGGGAGAAGATCACAATGATGTGTGCGAGTGACTGGCATCTCATCATAAATATGTATGTACGCATCACCAAAAAACTTACCGTGAAGACAAGGAACCAGACCTACGTCAGGTGAGTTGTGGCTGCATGCGTTGTGGTCGGAAATCTTCGTACCTTACAATGGAACGGTTGCTTGGTATAACTGGATAATTCCAATGATCATGAACATTAAGCAGACATATCGGCATCCAAGGTATATCTATAAATTGTGGGCAGGTTTTCGGTGTATACCTCGCAGGTAAAATGCCCAAACGCACCAAGGATACCCATCGAAACTTCCGTATACCACGATATATATCTATTTCAAATGACATGGTGGAAAAACATTCCCAGCTAGGTCGGGCTGATTCAGAGCAGGTTATCTAGGTCTCATTGACGATGGTACTGACGCGTATAATCCGGTAGAGAAATGAGATATTCTCATATAAAGAGCTGACGCAAAGAAATAAGTGGGTATTCCATGATATGGCTAATGACTTACCATATTGCCCTTCTATTGTTTGAGTATCTTTCCGATAGACTGACATGGTGGTAAGAGGTTCCAGAGAGCTTCGGAATCAAGGACTTGTTTAAAGAAATGGTACAGTTCTGCCATCAGGCATGAGCCGAGTTGGCTCCGGGTTTCATGCTAAGAAGTGATTAACATTATAATCAATTCCAATGATCAGCAACAGTCAATAAAATGGCTATGTCTGGCTATGTTCGTGTACTTCTGAGCGACAAGTCGCGCGTAAGACCCTAGTAAGATTGCGGCTTGGCATTGAGAGGCCGAAGGCCTTGACAAACACGACCAAGCGCGTTGTGGCATTGGCGCGTGAGAAAATTCAACACAAGGCTATTATTCTCTCCTCATGCCTATTTCTGCGCGTAAAAGCAGCGTCGGGGCTTCTCGACGAGGGCCACAGAAAGCCCATATACCTTACAGAGGAGATAACCCGGAAGTGGGGAAGAAAACGGGTATTGCCGTCCAGCATGTCGAACGCAAGTCTGATGGCTTTGAGCCGTTCGAGGAGATCATGCAGCAGGCTGATAAACGGACACCTCCTAAGCCGAAGGGGAGGAAGAGAAAGCAGTCGATAGCTGTGCTCGACAACGATTTGGATGAGGATGGCGAAATGTCGATGGAGTTGGATGACAGTGAGTTGTCAATCAAGATTCAATTCATTCTACGTGCCCAACCATATATACAGGTCCCTTGCATTACTTTGTAAACTCGCGTCAACCTACTACGCCGTCAAATGCGAGCCGCGTAGGGTCATCATCGCGACTCAGCACGCGCATATCCGACGTTGATTTTGATCAGGTCCCTTCTCCGCGCCCTCGTTCCTCGGCCCGTAAGTCAATACCTGGTCCCTCAAGTCTATCCAAATCAACAAACGCGCACGATTTGGAGGAGTATTCGGATCCGCCAGACAATGATGACGGTGGCATGGACCACAATGGCGATGTTTCGCAAGACAACATCTCTGGCATACAGCATGAGACCAGTTTCAGCCAGATGGACCAGGAAGATGATGAGGATGACGATGTGGGGGTAGGAGCTGAGGCGGAAATAGACGAAACCCAGCAGACGCCACCGCGACGGAGCAAAGGTAAGGAACGGGCATTATCAGAGGCACCTGAAGAGAGAGGTGAAGAAAGGATGTCGGATCCCTTGGAAGATGACAGACATGATCACTACGATGACGATGAAGAGGAAGAAGAACATCCCGAACCCGAACCACGCGGCAAGAAAGCGAAATTGGCCTCAGCCGCATCTCAAGGCAGGCCCCGAGGAAAGTCAAAGAAGGAGAATCGGGGTAAGGCCTATTACGCTTAAACACTTGCACATTCTTATTATGACATCAGTCCCCCGCGAAGGTGTTCGTAAAAGCGCAAGAGAGCATTATAAACCATTGGAGTGGTGGCGTGGAGAGAAGCTAGTATATGGACGAACACGGGGCCAGTCGGCCACAAATGGGCTGGTACTGGTTCCCCCGATTAGAGAGATAGTGCGCATACCCAAAGAGGAACCGATGCCACTTGGTGCTAAACGGAAACGAGGGGCGAGAGGACGCAGCAAGAGCAAGGCAGCTGACGACGCGGAAGTGAAGTATGTCGAAATGCCCGAGACGAATCCAGAAGAAGGGTGGGATGACGAAACGGATCCCCAGTGCGTAGTTCTAGATTTCCCTTCCAGGGAGGAGGTTATGAGACGTATGCAATTCTTGTTTGTTGTATTTGCCTCCCAGTTTGGTCCTGACTCTCTCTGCAGGTGTAGCATTTACTGCAAAGATGGTGAAACCACAGCCTACGGCGAACAATGATTGGTCGTTCCAGAAAGCATTCGGGGACAACGAGTTTATTGCTGCTGGTGTTCTTGTCGTCCCTCCCGGAGGCCGAAAACCAAGTAAAAGCACCAAAGATAACACCTATGTATTTTCCGGTTTCGTTCTGGTCATAGGACTACCATCTAATTCTGTCACAGATATTCTATGTCCTCGAAGGTGCTGTCAACCTCAAAGTTCACGAGACGAGCCTGATCCTCGCGACTGGCGCCATGTTTATGGTCCCACGTGGTAAGGATGCATTTCGGCTCCTCAATGCCCGCCATATCTCACCTGACTTCAATGACAGGCAACACGTACTATATCGAGAATATTGCCAAACGTGATGCCAAGATATTTTTCACACAAGCACGCAAAGTTGCGCCCACCGAGGCTGAGCTCCAGGCAGGTGCTGGGGGGTATGGGGCTCGGGCACCGTCGGGGCAGCCGAGTGTGAATGGAAGGCTAACAGCCCAAGCTCGGTCATCTAGTGCTGGAGATGTGGCAGGAAGAGCCCTGTCGAAATTTCCACAAGGCAAACGCGCTGTGTCTACCAAGGTCTGACCACTGTTGGCCTAGGATATGCGATTTGTGCTGTTCTTATTTTCCTTTTGCTCCATGTCAAATCGTTCAATATCTGCCAAGACATTCTATCTTAACTTTATATCCCCCCTTTAGTACTCAGGTTACCTTGTTCCTTGTTGTAAATGTATCTGCTAGTGCCATGAAAATACACAATACAAGTACTATGACCCATGGACAATCTTTATCCAGTATATAACCAGGAGGCACTTCACAAGTCATAGCTAAGTGAGAGCGTGAGCTAAACCGGGTAAAGCAAGAATGAGGTCTCTCTCATCCTCTTGATAGGCTCGCCCATCTCCATCTGTTGCCCCCACGCCCCAGCTACTGTGACCGCCAAAGTTCCAGATGCGAAGTACTGTCCCACCTCGTTTTCCACAAACGCCGACGCACCACCTTCCATTAAAACCGACTTGCCAAAAGTGACTGTTCTGTTCCGCGAAGATGTCTATTAAAGCGCCGTCTTCGAGATCCCAGAGATTGATCCCAGACTCGCATCCAGTGATCAGTTTGATATCGTCATGGTGCTGACAAGTTATGACAGTACTTCCAGGGTTGATCAGGATATGTTTCAGATCGCCAGTTGCCCGGTCCCAAATGCAGGCGGTCGCGTCCGCCGCAGTAGAAACGAGGTATGAAGGAGATAATCCTAAAAGCCCGACGAGAGATGTGTGCCCTGTCAAGACACGTTTACATTGCCCGGTCTTGAGGTCCCAGAGCCTGACCGAAGTATCCATTGAAGAGGAGAAGGCTTGACTGTGCTTGGATTCATAGACGACGCTATAAACTGGGAAGCATTTAGCAAAGAAAGCGGACGAGGACGGGGTAATACGAACCTTTGTCGGTGTGTCCGGTCAGTTCCCAGGTACATGTCCCGGAAATGACATCCCAGACACGAAGAGAGCGATCATAACTAGCAGATATGACCGTTCTTCCTCTTCCAGCGAGACATCGTATCACACTTTTATGGCCTTTAAGGTGATGATTATGGTAAGGATTTTCAGAGATGGGCGGTTTGCTCTAATTGCAAAGTAAGTAGAAGGACGCGTAGAAACTAGATAGAAATACATACATCGTCCTGATCGTTGGCTGGGGGGTTATATTCAACCTCTCCTCGTCTGGGTAGGTACCATACATGTAAAGATTTATCCCTGCTTCCGGAGACAATCAATGAACTTTTCGGCCATTTCTCTCTTCCAGAAAGACCAGCTTCGTCAGCGACGTCCATCAACTCGGGCCGTAGAAGCACCATGGCTCGTACGGTACCAGTATGCCCCCTAAAATTGTGGGTGCATCTACCTGTCGATAGATCCCAGACACGGACATCCTGGTCAGTCGACCCACTGATGACCGCGTCATTGGAAACGGCCAAGCACCAAACACCGCCTAGGTGGCCTTTCAAAGTATGGAGAAGCTCTGCGGTAAGCAGAGAGTGCACCAAGATTATGCCTGTATCTAGAGCTGTAATGATATGGTCATCTGAGAGATGGAGACATGTTACAATTAACGACTCCGATGAGGTGCATACGGGGATATCGGTGGAACCGGGAAGAGACTGAACATCCATGTAAAACAAGTGGCTGGTTGCTTAGAACTTGCTATCTGGAATCGGTTTAAATAACCGAAGGATGGCTGTGTTTAGCTTGGTCAAGTTGAAACAGATTAAACCCCATAGGGCAAAACATGTCGGGTGGTAATGTTGCAAAGCAACTGCAGGCTCCCAGAAATGAACCCCCATTCTATTTCCGCTTCACGCATTATGTATATAGAGCGTTTCGCGGTTCTTGACTAATTTTCAGCACTAGCGGGAGTCAGCCGAGCCAGGGTAAAGATAACACATGAGATTATAAGCGTGGGAATCAGGCCAAAGAGACTCCTTGACGCGCTTGGTTGTGTTTGGCGTCTTTCCGTTTATGGCCACTTGTATCCGAGCATCATTAAGCCGGCATTTTCGAGCATGGCCTCGTCGTTCGCTATACAGTACAGATGCAACACAAATCACACCAAGGAAGGGCGATAAAGGTACTTTCCACATATAATTCTACGCCTCTCTTGACATTCTCTGTTAGTTGTTGTTGGGATGTCGGGAGGTGTAGACTCTTCAGTTACTGCAAAACTGCTTGCGGACCAGGTCAGAAATCGTTTCAACGAGCCCTGCGGAATACCCTTTGATGAAATATGACAAGGATTTTGATCTTTCTGCCGTGTTCATGCGCAATTGGGACACTCGGGACGAATCAGGAACAGATAAGGGCTGTGAATGGGAAAAAGACTGGGAGGATGTCCAACGGGTGTGTAAAGTACTTGACGTACCCTGTGAGATGGTGCGTAGCTTGAATCGACCAGATTTACACCTCGACCTCATGCGGAACCAAGATCGATCTATCACGCCAATATTGGAACAGAGTATTTGAGCCTTCTCTTAAACAATGGGAATCGGGTGTGACGCCCAACCCCGATGTGTGGTGTAACAAGTACGACATCATTCTCTATTCTCGATCGATGCTACATAGAAATACAGAGAGATCAAATTTGGTGCCCTCCTCGAATATTTACCCATATCCAAAACATCTTGGTTTGCAACTGGTAATTCTAATCATTTATTTGTCCTTTTCACTATTCAAACCAAATCAGGTCATTACGCCCGCAAGGCATGGTCCCCATCTGGTTTTGGTTCCCAACCATCAACAACCCGTCCCAAACTTCTGCGAGCAGCCGACCGTCTCAAAGATCAATGCTACTACCTTTCATCTATCTCTGAGCAAGGCCTCCGGCGCGCCCTTTTCCCCCTAGGAGATTTGACTAAAGTCCAAGTCCGCGAACTCGCGAAGAAACACCGGTTACCTACAGCAGAGAGAAGTGAGAGCATGGGGTTGTGCTTCGTCGGCGAAAAGTCGAAGTTTAGCAATTTCATTTGTACGCTTCTAGCCAATGCCTTCTCGCCCTTTTCTGACAAGTCCCGCAGCTTCATATATCCCACCTAGCCCAGGATCCATTGTGGACATGACAACGGGTAAACGGGTGGGAGAGCATCAGGGACTCTGGACCTATACAATTGGTGAAAATGCTAAATTAGGCGGAATGGCAGAGAGAATGTTCGTGGCGAAGAAAGACATTGAAACAAATACCGTTTATATCGTGCCTGGAACGCAAGTATCCTTTGTTAATTCCACGCATTCTCACACTTCTATCATCTATTATTCTAACATGTCTCTTTCAGGGACCATGAGGCCTTGTATGTAACGACTGTTGATGTTACCGGCTTTTCATGGATATGGGCAGACTCTCCCCCGGAAGGGTTACAGCATTCTGTTGGCTTTCGTGCGTACGTTCAACATAGGCATCGCATGGAAGGAATTTTGTGTACAGTTGTCCAGTTAGCTCTCTCATCTCGCATACGGGTTCATTGTTATGACTAATACGCCACTGTTCCTTCAGATCATCGACCAATCCAAACGACACAACGATTCATTTTGACGATCCCCAGAAAGCCGTTGCTCCAGGTCAAGTTGCCGCACTTTGGGATTACAGCGGGGAGTGGTGTCTTGGCTGTGGAACGATTGCATCCGTTGGGCCAGAAATCCAAGCAGTTCCGGAGAATGTGTCTGTTCCGCTGAGGAACAAAGTTGGAAGAGGTGGAAAGGTGGTAAAAAAAGTCCCAAACTTGCGATGGGGAAAGATTAGTGATTAATAGGTGTGGCGGTAGGTTTCCATTGCCATAAATTCGCTCATGTCTGCTTATCTAAAAGATTATTTTACGGATCCGAGTGTTGGAGCCGCAGAAGAAGACTGGAAAGCAACCATTAAACGGGCGGAGGCTGACGTGGGCTTGACAGAACGGCCAGCTAAAGATTAGCAGTGGCGGTGACCCCGTCAGATTGATACACCCAAACCGATCTGCCCACATACCTTTGCTTTTTAGGACTGAGGAACTACTCATAAATTGATATCGTGATGGCTCATCCATGAGGCTTCAACTTGTGCTTTAGTGTGTAATATAAGCGCCATTAGAACATAGACCACCGGCTCAAGCAATTAGGTGGAAGAACCAGATTCCATTTGGATCCATGTCAGAAGGTCAGTGTTCGCAGGGACAGATATATCGTGCGGGGGCAGAAACACTCTGTCAAATTGTAGCATCCAGGACATTCAGGGCTATCCTATCGGGGGGTCGTGTTTTGTATGTTGTTATCGAGACTTGCGAACCTACGTGCTGATTGTTTGGACAAACACATAACCTATCTTCCCTGATGCACATGTATCCACATCAGGTGTTTCAGGAGCAAGATGAACGTTACAACCTGCACAGCATGTATATGCCGTTAATTTACGAGGAGTGGTGAACTGATAAAAGGAAAAGGACAAGATGTCAAATGCACACAGGTGGTAAATGCGCCCAGTTCCACCCAAGTGGAGAGTATCTTTGAAAATTCCTCGGGTCTTGGAGCCGCGGCCATGGGACGAGTACCAGCACATGAGGAGTGTTTGACGACGAAAGAATTCTTTGATCCCGAGTGTCATGGATGCCATGACAGACGAAGTCTCGTAAAAATGTCAGTCTCCGTTTCGCATGGGAACGAAACATCGCTTTTGCGCAGGGTGCGCAAACTCAGAAATCAACGCCTGACATCAGCCAAGGCTATCTCCTCCGACAAATAGATGTTCCATTCAACTCCAGGGTCGACGAAGAGCGTTGTAAGACGCGATAAGTCTAGATTCGATGAAACCACCCCAAACCAGCAATTACCAAATCCCGCGGCGGAGGCGCTCGAAGAACCTTTAACGAGGCCTCAGGATCGGTGTCGGAAGCTTGATACCCCTCCGGTGATATGAAAACGACATAGAGGTGGTGGCCAATGACCCCATTCATTGAGCTGTTAGGCGATGCAAAGAGGTAGCGTGCCATCGGATCGCTCCGGCCATGGTTTAATTGCATCACTATGCTATTTTTTCCATCTCTATCGGGAGCTTCACCCCTGTAGATTTAGACTGGGTATTGAATCTGGTTTAGTGTGGGGAGATGCGAATGGTCACACACACTCTCCCGAGAACGAGAGGAGTTTCCTTGTAGATCATAATCGGTGCGAGGTAATTCATTAGGGGATTTCCAGTGACATTCTACGGACCCCGAAGTCGCCACGTTCATTCCCTCAATTTTCTGTGTTTCTCCTGAAGATTGTCACGTGTAGTCTCCAGGCATCTATTTGGGTATCTGAGCTGGTTTCTTCTACCATATTTCGAAGGGACGTAATTAGTAAGCAGAAGATCGGTAAATGGGGATTGCATAGAACTTGCTACGGGAGGCTGGCAGACTCACCCTATCATATTTTGATCGGGGAGTTTCGTGTAAAGGGTTCACTTTCCCCTATGCCTAAGTACTGAGTGATGTTAGGACTCCTAAAATGCTGTTACGGTCTTATAATAAAGGTTGGATGAAAATAGACTCCATTATGAATTCACCTTTCAAACATTTAATCACAGGAACCGGTCACTGCGTGTATTGGCTAGCGGTTCATGGTGGGGGCGCGAACGGTGTAGTTCACATGGTTGTTTAGATAGGTTCACTACTGATTAGTTACGACCCTAACCTCTTCTGAGCCCCACATTGCCAGGGGATGAGCTGGGTCTGCCAACAATGTCAGGAGCTCTTGGTCTACCCCCAATGCAGGGGCTCTCGGTCTACCCCCCAATGCTGAGTTGTACGTCCATTGTTGGAATGGATCATGATAATGGAGAGATACCTCTGTGCTTGCAGATGTGACAGGGGCAAGGTTAGGCATTATATCCGTCTCCATTTCACGCAGGAAGGTTACCCGAACGTGCTTCAAACATTCAACTCCACCAATGGAGAGTTGTGTTCGAGCTAAAACGAACTTGAGCAAAGCACGATCAGAAAATCCGGGTGAGGTGCACTCTAGAATCCTCAAGTGTGGGCACGGAGAGGAGTAATCTGTTGGAGTCAAGAGGCCTAGTACTCCATCGTCGAAAATGGTATCATGCGTGCCCAAGGTCTGGAGGAAGGATAATTGTGTTATGCAGGGTAGATGTACTCGATTAAGGAGTTCCGGTCCACAGATGATGTCAGCTCGAGAGTTTTTAAAGCGTGTCCTTTGCTGAGAAGGGTGCCCAGATATGAATGTGACATAGGCTCGGGAATTACATCTGAGGTCTCTATGGAACGAATATGAAGATGCTGAAGGGCTGGCAAACCAAGGTGGTCGAAAAGCTGAGTTTGATGCCCGGTGCATTCGTGAATGATCAGGGTTTCGAGAAACGGCAGCAGCACCCTAGAGACTGGAATTGCTGATAACCCTTCGGAAAGCTGTCCAAATATTAAACCACAGTGTACAAGATCACGACAGCTATTCAGGATGTTCATGGCTATCGTACCCGAAAAACTGATACCCCACGAATCACCAGGCTCGATACACAGTCTTGTGAGTCGAGATAACTCTGGATGAAGTGGGATTGCTTTCAAACTGGTAGTTATAAAGGTGCGCAGTTGTGGTGCTTGAACTATATCCAGCGGGGTCTATCTCCTCAGTGGATTCTTTATTGTGAGTGAAGTAAGCAATGGCACATTTCGCACGATCAGATTTGCAAGATATGGGACGAACGAGTGGTGCAGAGATAGATCGATGTGTTTCCAGCGATGTGAGAATTGTATCAAGGTTGGAACTAGCAGCTTCCATGGAGTACTTTTCGGCTGGTGGACCGATATTGAAAGAGGCAGAGTGCCCGACCTGCCCAACCAAGTTAGGACCGCATCGTTATACAGCTCCTCTACACCGGTAGGAAGTGCTGAGTCCTCTTCTGAGTCTTCAGCCCAACCTACTATTCCATTCGCAGGAGTTGTCACATGTGTGCTAGACCAAAGGATTGGCACGGCCGTCGAAAGACCCCTCCATGTGCGACATACACTCCCTAGAAGAAGGGGAGCTTCCCTTGAGCTCATTACACTATTGTGGGTCGTAGGAAGGCAGTTAACGAAGATTTCCTGCAAAATATCCGGGGGTACTCTGCGAATGGGAGCCAGCAATCGCAAATGCTAGGTGATATCGTCATCGAGCTCTTTGATGAGGCCTTGCAAACGTGTTACTTCAGCATCCAAAATTTTTCGTTGGTTGGTTGCCTGATAAGACCAACTTCCTCATCTGAAGGAACATGGTTTGTGGAAAGCAAGTGGGTGAATGGAGACTTCATTCAAGGCGCATTCACTGGGTGAACAAGATTAGATGACGAGCTGAGTGTAAACTCAGTCCGGACACGGAGCAGAATGGGCCGCTCGGGTAGGCGGGATCATTTTGTTCCGTAGCTTTGCTCTCGAAAACAGAGTTGCTTGAGTAATTAACAACTTAACAACACCACTGATGACGATTCCTTGGATATTGTGTAAAGAGTGTAGATGAAATAATTGAAAGACTATCATGAGGATTGCAACGTCTAGATGGGAGTTAGTGTGAAGTTCGCCAGGCGCCGGTTACCGGTGATCTCTCGGCCGGCTAGATAGTGTAGTACTGTGTGGGAAACCGCGACGTTGCACACCAAGTTCAAGCTATCCCAACTGCATTCTTGGGGGGGGAATGCCAAGGGCCAAAGGTGCCGAAGTGAAGGGGGTCCAAATAGTCGATGAGTCCTTGACCTAAGGCATGGGTCTACAAAGTTTCAAGGGATGTTCCATCTAGCTCTAGGGTGGTGTTGTACGATATAATAAGGCTGGATTGTCCAAATTTCGATAAAGACCATCCAACGAGTAGTTATAATTTTCGCGGTTGTGGTGCTGGAGGATCCCTAACGAGGCCTCAGGATTGATTTCGACTGGAAGAATTCTGAGTAATGGAGTGTATCTTTTGAGGGGAGGCCTGGCAATATGACGTGATAAATGGGGGGATGGTCAATATATAAGGTAAAACTGTACGGACTCTTATGTGGAAGAGGGGAGCTCCCATGTAGCTAATGAAGGCTCGCTGGGGTGTTTCCCGTAGATCGCCGACCACTCGTGCGTTTGAATCCATCGCCTCATATGGTTCTTCTCCTCAAAGTTGTCAAGGATAGTTTTCAGACATTGTATTCAATATTTAGGTAGTTCAGCTGGTTTTTTTGATTCAACGCGAAAGTCTCTAGTATGTTCTATTCCATATTTTGAAGGGACATATTTGTTATAGTCGGCAGAAGATCGATGAATGGGGATTCCATGGAACTGTACCTAAGTATCAAGTAGTGTTAAATTATGTAATGGGCGTTGTTACGGTCGCATAAGGGGGCTGGGTGGGACCCAACTACAAGAGAGCTTCAACTTTCGTTATAGAGAATGGGTTACTGCGTAAACCGACCGGCAGAAGGTGTACAGCACGGATATCATGGTCCATATGACTCTTTGGATAGGCTCACCACCAGTCGGCCGGTAAATGGCCCCAGCTCCCTCCCAGCGCCACAGGCATCGAGGTCTCTTCCTCTATCCCCAATGCTGAGTTGTACGTCCAGTGATGGTGCTGACAGTGATAATGAAGGGTCACCTCCGTGCCGGCAGAAGTGACGGGGACAAGGTCAGGCATTATATCCGTCTCCATTTCACGTGGAAAACTTATTTGAACATGCTTCAAATGTTCAACCCCATCAATAGAGGCTTGTGTTCGAGCTAAAATGAATTCGAGCAAAACACGGTCAGAGAACCCGGGCGAGGTGCACTCTAGAATCCTCAAGTGTGGGCATGGAGAGGAGTGATCTGTTGGAGTCAGGAACCCTAGCACTTCGTTGTCGAAAATAAGATCATATGCGCTTGAGATCCTGAGAAAAGACAACCGTGTTATGCAGGGTACTTTTTGGATGTACTGGATTAGGGAGTTCCGGTCCACAGATGTCGAGGTCAGCTGAAGGGTTTGTAAAGCGCGTACTTTGCTAAGAAGGGTGTTCAGAGAGGAGTGTGGCACAGGCTCGTGAGCTATGGCTGAAGGCCTTATCGAACGTGAGAGTTGAAGATGCTGAAGGGCTGGCAAATCAAGACAGTCGAAGAGTCGAGTTCGATTTGACCCAGTGCTTTCATAAACGATCAAGGTTTCGAGAGACAGCAGCGGCACCCTAGACGCTTGAGATTCTGTTAACCCAACGGAGTCCCATCCAAATGTCAAACAACAGTGTATAAGATCACGGCAGTTGCTCAAGATGTCCATGGCTATTGTATCCGATAAATTCACATTCCATGAATCACCAGGCTCGATGTAGAGGCTTGTGAGCCGAGAGAATTCTGGGTGTAATGGGATCGCTTTCGAGCTAGTGGATATGAAAGTGCGCAGCTGTGGTGCCCGAATGATATCCAGTGGGGTCCATTCCCCGAGTGGAAGCTTTATCTCGAGGGTTGTAAGTAGTGGCACATTTTGCGCGGTTAGGTTTGCAAAATATGGAACGGCGGGAGGATGGAGGGTTAGATGAATATGTTTCCAACGATGTGAGAATTGTATCAAGGTTGGGAGCAGCAGCTTCCACAGAACGCTTCGCGGCTGGTGGACTGATATTGAAAGAGGGAGAGAGCCCGACCTGCCCAACCAAGTTAAGACCACACTGTTATGCAACTCCTCTACACCAGTAGGAAGCGGTGAGTCTACCCAGCTTGCCTGTCCGTTCATGGGTGTCGTCACATGTATGCTAGACCAAAGCATTGGCATGGCTGTTGAAAGATTCCTCCACGCGTGACATACCCTTCCTAGGAGAAGGGGGGCTTCCTTTGAGCTCATTATACTATTGTGGGTTGTTGGAAGACAGTGGATGAAGATTTCCTGCAAAATCTCCGGAGGTGCTCTGTGAATAGGAGCCAGCAATCGCAAATGCTGGGCGATACCGTCATCGAGCTCTTTGATGAGGCCCTGCAAACGTATTACTTCGGCTTCTAAAATGTTTCGTTGGTAGGTCGGTTCGACGAGAAATTGCCTGATACGACCAAATTCTTCATTCGTAGGAGCATGATTTGTGGAAAGCAGGTGCGTAAATGGGGAATTCATTCTGAGCCACTGCGTGACCACAAAGAAACATATGGCTTTTAAGGGTGGGAAACCGCAAC
>CEMJ01394188.1:23239-33706 GCA_900068955.1 Clitocybe nebularis | reverse complement strand
GCTTCGATCGTACTAATACAGTATTGGCGACTCTGATATCCAAAATTAAATCTTGATACCGTAAAGATGCTACTTGCTCACTCACTAAGAATCTACGCCTCAAGCGCTCGTTTATATAGTGTAGTTACCCTGAAGATCTGTGTTGACACCCAACTCCTCTGAGTGTCCAAGCATGACCTCTGCCATAGCGGAGAACAATACGCTCCCATCCTGCCGATCATACTTCTGGAGATTAAATGTAAGTCGTCCTATCATGACGACTGTTAAACTGCGGGTGTTCAGCCCCGTGATACTTGGACTCAGTTAACCGGGACTTACGATACGCAAGGTCTGTATCATGGATAACCGATTAGTTGTATAATAGTAAAAATAATGGCAACGTCGCACAAGGCTAAAATGGTCTGTAGGGTTTTCTGACGTGGGTGGAACATTAAAATGCTGAAAAGGCATCAAGAACAGGTAAACTTACCGGCAACAGGATCGCCGCAATAACCCAAGATACATTGACGGTAAACACGACCAAGAAATATAGAACCCCATCTCGGAGGATAAGTCTGGTCAAAGGTAAGGCACTGAGCTTGTAGCGGCAATACAAACCCAGTACCAAAAGGGATGCTGCTACCGTATCGAAAACCACGGATGGGACAATAAATAAGACTATTCTGAAATTTCCACGGAAAACAAAAAATCAGACATAGTCGAGGAGGAAATTCAAATATAATTACAGGTTTCCGTCATTTTCATGGACGACGCAACCGAATATATCAGGACTGGTAGAAGTGATAAGGGCTGTTGTTGTATACGTTAGAGTAAGAGGAGCGTAACAGTTGAGCGTGGGTCTACTTACGCTCAGAGTGTCTGCTTATGTAGCTCATCGATCCCAGTTGCGTCACCCAGACCAAAAACAGAACGCTTGAAATAAGGTTGCTTTTGTTGAAGACGGCTCGAACCCTGTATTATAGGGACAAGCGCAGAATCAGCTGCTATGGGTATCCGATGCCCATAGATGGCCTTAGTTTCTCACCTCAGAATAATTATAAACTCAGCTATCATTACAGTTATGATACTGTGCGAGAGTTCGAAGCGAACCAAGTGGCCACATCTGTTGGGAGTCAGTACAAATTTGAACGGGAGGACCAAAATCTCAACGACTGCGTTGTATCAGGGAAAAATAAAATCAATGATTGACCTAGAGGCCGACATCTACTGGTCACTCACATGAAAGTCCCAGCGCGGCCAAAAGAAAGCATCCATAATAACGATCATCCCAATTAATGCAAAGTAGCGGTTGACAAGGAATAACACAGTTACTAGAACGTCATAAGACGAGGTGCTACGAATTTGAGTTGTCGGAATACTAGCTTACGGGGTGACATCCTTTTATTCCATAGAAGCTCCATCTAGTAGGTTTTATTAGCTATGTTTTTTTAATCCAGAAGAGGCCTCAACTTCATCATCGAAAGTCAGAAGGTGGTCGAACGCCAAAAGGGACAAGGCAGCAAACGCGAAATACTGTGTTTTCCCCAAAGTGAGTAAGTTGAAACTCATAGGAAAATAGGTGTCCCGGCGCTCACGTTGAACAGCTTTCTACACGGAAAGAGACGTGTTCAATATGTCATGGTAGAGTAGGGGCTTAGTAGGGGCTTACTCCTGCCATATAAGAGTATCGAGGACTTCTTGAGTATTCCCAGGGAGCATCATGGCCTTCACTCTATGAAATTATGACGAGCTGAAGGTTATGAGGATGATGAAGTTTTGTTTTCCAATGACATCAAAGTAGTCGGGCGAGTCACTCCGCCGTTATTGATGATCACGCGAATCTCTCACTCAATGACATGGTTATCTTCACGGTTATCGATCGCGTGGTTACCCTGGGTAGGAATCTAGGCAGCACGTGTGGTCGATCATCTGATGGTTGTCTGTTGTTATTGATAGTGGCCAGTGACAATGCGAAGTGAGGTTTGTTTCGGTTTTAACATTATACTTGTTGCAACTTACTGTTGCAAATCGTCATCATTGCGAACGTGGGTCGGCACGCTGACGAGTTCATGGGTATCGCGAAAAGCCTTTGACCCTTCTAACAGCGATCGTGTCGCGGAAAATGACACCACCACTTTGGGTACTACCTCTCTTTACTGGTACAGAGAAATAAGACCCTATTGCTGTCAACCCGAACTAGGAACTGGTGTCTCACATGTAGCGGGACTGCGTCAGAGTCGGAGGTAAATAAAAGCGTGGGATTCCCAATCCCCTAGAGTCTATTCATCAAGCACCATCAGGGACAGCCATTGTATCCTATTGTCCTCTTCTATTTTCAGAACGCTCGTCTACCTCACGATGATCCTCGTCCTCACCCTCGCCATCTCGGAGAGGCGCGCCTAGGTTTCCGATGATGGGATTCGTTGCAAACGTAAGGCCGGGGGTCCTGCTTCTGGTACCAGCAGACGACGTGGATCCGTTTGGATTGTTCCCAGCACGATGAAGATTGAGTACAAGTCGGTTTGTCATAACCCATGGAACACTTTGTTTTATGATGGTTAACGGTAGTACCCTCGCTTCGTCTATGCCGGGCCACTTACTTATATACAGACGCCATAGCTATGGCAAATGGGAACCCTTTCTGATTAATTGTAGATGTCAGTATAGAGGGTGGCGAATACCCTTTCGTATGGTAACATACCGCAAGTTCTACATCCTGTCCGTGGTTCGCTTCAATTAATATATGTTGTATGCGATATTGGCAGACTTACATTGAGGACCCATATAACAAATATATCCGTTATTACGATCGCCCTATTTTGTTCTGTTATTTGGGCACCTCAAATTCGAAGTAAATCATTACAGGTAGTATTGAACACCTAGTAGGGCATCAATTTAACCAGCCTTCACCGATATCCATATAGTAGCTTACCATCACGGAAAACGTATGCGGTGACTGTGTGTTTGATTTCAAATCTTCGTTGTTCCCACAAAGGATACGCCGTTTTGGCAATAGTCATACCGAAAATGAGAGTGTCGAAAGCCAAACCCAAGTACATACCAATGGCATTTACTAATTTTTTGTCTAGAAATATTTCTACCACATGGTGGAAGGGAGCGACATACCTCTAGAGGGGGGGTTAGCCGCTTGGGTCTAAGAGTAGATAAAAAAGGGAAAGAAATTACTGGATCAGGGCGCGAGTGGCACCCATCACACAGGTACCGAACTCAGGGTCTATAAAAATCGCACCTCGTTCCAAGAACAATGTCACCTGCAGTTCTATTATTTAATTATGTATAACTGTTGGGAAGTCCGCAGACCCTACCACTCTCGGGGTTATGCTGGCGACATTTAAGGTAGCCAAGAGAAAGAAAACAAATTTGTTTTTGTTGTAGATTGCGTATGTCCGCAGGAGGAAGAGGGCTGAAGACTGATTAGACGAGGCATATACTACAATCGTAGCGTATACCATTGAGAGAAAAAGAGAACAAGACCGCCAAGCCAAGCGATAATTCACGCATTATAAGACATCTAGCTCATCTCGTTAGCATCAATTAACCCAATAGCTAGAAATTCTCACAGCTAGTTTAAAACAAAGGCATATATTTAGTCGACTTCGTGATTCAACATTGGAAGTCCCACCTCTTGAGACGGTTCGGGTATGTGTAAGAAGATGTTAAGGATAACATGGTACGCAAGAATAGGATAGCGGCCGAGGAGAAACAAGACCTTTGCTCCAGATAATTTCGATGGCAGAATTTCGGAAACTTCCAAAGGGAGTGTCAATAAATATTCATAAAATATGATGACTAGAACATCGAGGGACTAGTCGTTAGTGTATGAGATAAAATTATGATGGTAAATCTTTCACCAGTGGCGGCTAGGTAAGTCAATCTTTGCCAGACACTGTAAAGTATGTCAATAATATGCGCCTTTAGATTTAGATTTTATGGTTTCATACAATAGTTGATAGATTGGTATAAAGTCTTGAGTGTTCTGAGTCATAGTCGGTTAAATGAGATTGTTTTATGCCGCAGCAGCTTTATACTTGTGTCTCAAAATCTCGTGAGAAATTGCAAACCGCGCCTTGGTCGCAGATCGATACAGATGAGTCCTTCAGGTACACACATCATTATTCAGCAGCATCTCATCGACAATGTCGAGGATTCTGACGAAGGGGTATGCCGTGCTAATGATGGTGATTGACGAAAAATGTTGGACTGAGAAAGCGCATAACAGGGGTCGGGCCATCGTTGTCGCGAGTCTTCCGCGAGGTTTCTTGTCCCCGGATTTAAATATTAAAAGTCCACTGGGATTATGAACGGGATACGGCACTCTTGAGTGCGCCTTGGCACCGAGGCCATACGATAGGAATTAGGAGAAATGCGATTAGTTTTCATGAGGATGTGCGCTTACGGTAAGACCTTGCGCTGAGATCCCTAAGATATGCCCAGAGTATAGGCTGAAGATGGTCATTATAATGGAGTTGAGAGTTGTCACGGGCTCGCGATGGCTCATGATCGTAACTCTTCACAGAGATGTCAGGAGCCAGGCCACCAGCGATAGCCAATAGTTTCCATCCACTGTGATACCTGCATCATCAAGATAGAGCGGGCTTCAACGTATGGATGTTGGCAAGTAGGCGATACCATCGATTCTCTGCCGAGCCCCTGCAGCCCCCCTTAACCGGGTGTCGTTCGTCCGTCCATAGCGCAACACCTTATGCTTCTTGACTCCTATTGCTCCACCATCATACTACCACATCCCAGAAGCCCACAAGTCTCGTCACCCATAAGTCTCGTTATTCGTCCTCGACATCTAAACACTGGCACACAGCACCTCTCTTGCAACTCCCCTTGTTGTAACCATGTTATTTATATCCGATCTGTAACCCCCTGGTGCTGGGACCAAGGTGTGTAGAGTCGAGGTGACCATATTTCCCATTGAAACCTGGCTAAAAACAGAGTTGAGCAATTGGACAGGGGATATCAATTTCTGGTGATCTGATCATCCCGGTAAAAGCTCCTTATCAGGGTATCGCGGTATTACGAGCCCCTGTTGCTAAAATCGTTGAGGTCGCTAGATGAAGTGGATGAAGAATGAAGAATCCAAAGAATTGGAGAGGGAGAAAGGAGGAAACGGTCACGTGTATCTGTCGCGTCGTCACGTCAATGCTGTAACTTGTTGTGGTACAACTACAAGGGAACAGCCCCTAACCTCATACCGAGGAGTTCCTATGAGCCACGCAACCTCCCTCGTTGGTTGCGACTCGGTGCTTACACTGCCTGAAGCATCAAAAAAGCCTAGCTATGACTTTGGTCGAAACAATCATATCCCTTCTCCCCGTGTGCCTCCTGAAGTTATTGACCACATCCTGATGCTTGCTTTGCCCCCCTATCCTGTTGCTTCCAATATTCCCGACTTTCATTCAATCGCTCCATTTACCCTTGCTTCTAAAGACTTCCGTCAAATTGCTCTCCGACGGTATTTTTACGATATCACTTTAGAAACTAAACCCCATTGGACCGGAGTGTTCAACTTTTTGAAGTCACAGGAAGGTGGTGTCATCGAAAGCAGGGGCAGGGGATTTGCCTGGATCAAGTAGGTGTATGCGTTACATCGTTGAATAATTTGATGATATACGCGCATATACTTGCTACAAGATCACTCTGCGCATCATCTGGGATCCTGTCGTACCAACCCAGCCGCTTGAACTCTTTGGCATCCCTACAAACGCTGTCTATTGATATGGTGCAAGAAGGTCTCTCCACTCAGCACCCACGACTGAAGGCCCTGTTCGAAGTCTGGGAATCGACCAATGTTTCTATCAGCCTAACTTCCTTAACATTATCAAGCCTTCCTCGTATCGATACACTCTTGCTGGGGCTTATTGCGAAAACGTTTCCCTGCTTGATAGATCTCTACCTCAGTTGCACAGAGCGTCTCGAGTTTAGTTGCTGCTGGGCATGCTTCGAGGAAAGCTTAGGATGCATAGTGCATTCACCCATTCCTGATGATTACTTCGACGTTATTGATATGGGGGTGAGTCTTAACACTTGTTGGCAGGGGAAGAAAAAGGTATTGATAGAGCTAAAAAAGGAAGCGTTTGGATATGCCCTAAAACCTTTATCTTTTCTTACTCACCTTCACTTGGGAGTATTCCTGTCTGACGAACAGCTTTTATACTCACATATTGCCCATTCTCTTGGAGACGAGGAGAACATGGGAATGGTTGATGGATCAGGTCGATGTTCCATATGTTTCGAGTCAGCTGTTGCAGATGTACGGATGCGGGAACTAACTGCAAGCGTCACGATTGCCCGGCAACTGAAAGCCGTCAAGAGTATTGGATGGAGCACATTTTTCACTGGAATGCCCCAAACAGAGGCCAAGAATAGTCCGGGACTCCCCACCGCCGAGCCTCAAACAAGCTTTGCCAGTGATATCGAAGAAGGCGACGCGAATACGTCCGAAATCGACGAGGATATGAAGACGACCGTCTGGGTTTTGAGAACGAACGGCAGGGTCAGAGTGCGTAGGGTCCCTTGGTAATTCGAGTTTAGCTGCAATGGGTGGACTATGTTTTTCGAACTGAGATTGTATCCTCGGACCATCCTAACCCCCAATTGGAACTTGTCAGCATGCTGTGCACTATGTAATTATAATTGAATGCTCATCACGAGGCACACTGTCAGCACTAACAGTTGACCATTATTATGGCCACATCGACCGACCAACCCAGATGGGTAAAACAATCGATGAGGACAATGAGCGCTGCCACTCCCAGCGGCCGTCGTTATATCCTTGATCAATATGAGCTGGGTCAAAGCGGGGTGGCCATTAAAAAAAATGGGTCTTTAAATACGGGCTTATGTCCCCACAGGACGCCGTGTCCCGCCCCGGACGAGACTTTACTGCGCCACTCCTCTATAACTAAACAACTTCTTTCAGAAATATCTATCCCCATCTAGATCAAATGTCCACAAACGATTCTAAAACTGCCGAG
This sequence comes from Clitocybe nebularis, assembly GCA_900068955.1. Taxonomy (NCBI): domain Eukaryota; kingdom Fungi; phylum Basidiomycota; class Agaricomycetes; order Agaricales; family Clitocybaceae; genus Clitocybe; species Clitocybe nebularis. The sequence continues at coordinate 26,720 of CEMJ01394188.1, read as the reverse complement.
TTCGCCAGGCTCTTTGACCTCTTCGAACGACTTGCATCACGAAAGGCGCGCACATTAAACGGCGAGAATTGTGCAAACACCCTGGATGATCGCTCCTCCGTCCCTCCTGACCTCGCGCCAGTCGTTCACAGCCTTGCCTCCCTGGTCGGAACAAGGAAAAACCAGGGCGGCGCACGATCAAATAGGGCCAGTGGTGGCCGTACTCGCAGTAACACGGTGGCATGCAATCTAAAAACAAGCTGCTTGGACTCCGAGGATGAGGATGAGGAGGCGCTTGCTAAATTTCCACTTGGGAAGATATACCCATTCACGTTCAAGTTGATGCTCCATAAGCTTTACCAGCTGGACGATTGGGCGGAGAAGGTGAAAAAGGTTTTGGAAAGATCTCAGATTGAGTATAAGCCTCTTGCTGAGAGAGAGTTGGCCGAGGAATTGGAGGAAGTTGAGGTGAAGGCACAAACCGACGGAAGGGTTCACTTCAAAGCAGGAGTGGTCAGTGGTGGGGCCCGGAGGCCGTCAGTTCGCCCACGCAGTCATTCCGTCATGATTCCTGGGAAGTCCAGGGACATCGGGGCTGGCGCAACTTCGCCTGTGAGGTCTCCAAAATCCAGGGACACAGGCGGTGAGGAAATCAGGGCGGTGAAGAAGCGTTGTGTCGGGAGGAGAAAGTCAATGAGTGGGCCGATTAGTTCAGAAGCTGGGAGGGTTGGGGGTGGATGGGTCTACGCTGCTTCTGCGTCTTCTGTCGAATCCACCGAACGAAACGTCATCGGGAATGAGACCCAATCAAAATATCAGTCCTTAGGAGAAGAGAGGAGAGTCGTGGGCGCTGCCCGTCGCGTCAGCTTGGGGTCATCGAACATACTTGATGAACAGTGGGGTCAACCTCAGCGAGAGGACCGAAAGATCGCCGCTAGGAGGAGAGCGTTGAGCATGATGAACAATTTGGGGGTGAATGTGGTGCAGCGAAAGCCGATGAAACGCCCTTTTGAATTGTAATGTATAGGCCAAGAGGCCCAAGACTTGTTTTTTTTTATCAGGATCGCCTGTTCAGGTCCCACATAGAGTATTTTGCATTCCCCACGCCCAGTGTATCAACCCCATTCTATACCCTCAATTGCAAGATACCTGTCTTTGTATTATGAGTATCCGTATTTTTTTATGTGACATGGTGACTTTTTTTTCGCTCCGAAAAATGACATCCAACCGAGATGAAGGCGGTGAATATTTGGCCGGTAGGAGACACCCCAGACACCCTTGGCCCCTTGCCGAGGTTGTAATTGGGGTAAATATCAAAATATTATGAGCCATGGAATGTTGATGACCCGGCAACCTGCACTGCCCTCAGAGATGTGATTATGAGCTGCGGGCGTTGTCTCCGCCGACTCGCACGAGATGTCTGTTGGATCGAAGCCCGGTCATGTCATTAGATTTACGGCGGTGATTTATCATGCCTTCGCAGCAACTGGACGAGCTCGTAATACGCATATGGGTGCTCCTATTGAGGCCATCACCCGCTAGTGGTGGACGTCCGTCATCTGCCGGACGGCAGAAGCGCCTCCCCGAATAGGTATCCTTGGATTGAGGTTCAAGATTAGTCGTCGAGTGGCATGGGAGCTAAGTATTTGCCTGAAATAAGCGTCCATGTCGTCACATTTTCACATGGACCATTAGATATCCTAGGAGATCGACAAAATGCACGTAATCCACAAGTGAATTGAGCTGGCTGGGACCGACGTGCTGTGCTGGGTCGTGGATCGTTACTACCAGGCTTGATTCGAGCTACATAGGGGCTATTACTGCCGGAGACGAAGCCTAAAAGCATTTTTTGATGCGCGGGATTGAGAATCCAAATAATCCTTGTAAAATCCAACAACAAATTCTTCTGCCTTGAAACCAAATCGGTTATAAAGAAGCTAGGATTTGAGAGGGTTAGCTTGCCTCGAAAATTAATTAATTAAATCTCGGTACCATTGCCGAGTTATTCACAGAGACGTGGAGAGTAATGTCTTTATTGGGATTAAGCCTGATAAGATGATACAACATGGATCTACCAGATTGGAGTAAGGATTAGGATTAGCCGACTATTGAATGATGCGTACCTTGCTATTCGGGAATTATCCCAGCCGGCTTTGACGGCAAGATATGTAATATACGTCTCCCACGGAGAGCTAAGTATCGCAACCCCAACAACCAATGCCTTGTACGTTGCTACGACTGTACAGCGTTCGGGTGAGTGATCAAGAGAATCACGAACTGTAGTAACACCCTTCGTCATCCAATGCATCGCGTTGATAATGCTTACTTACCATTTACCCCTGTCCAAAAAGATCGCTCTAAGAGCTCGTGGACTTGCCCCAGGTGACATCTTTGTAAGAATTTATATACGATGGGCGCTAGCGCCTCCGTGACTTGTTCACGTTCTGGGCTAGTCATTTTTCAGCACATGAGGGCGTGCGTCAGCCTGACAAGTGCTTACTGAGATAAGGTATGATGTTCCCGGATATCAATCAAAAGGCTCATCCATGGGGTCACTGTTTCCCAATCCACTGCGATGACTCCCGTTAGCTTGGTTGCCCTGGTTCCTTGGAGGCGTGATAGGAACGAATTCTCAAATGGGGTTGTCCGAATACCATAAAGGGTATCGATGACTTGTGGTTGCACCGCAAGGCTCACAGAGCGAGGGAGCGGGATGGCAGTACTGGAGCCCCGGTATTCCATCTCTTTCAAGCCACTCCGTCGTCTTTCCTGTGCTAAAGTTCATCAATGATTACAGTTGCGGATGTGATACCAACTTGCGCAAGTTTAAGTTTGCGTTTGATGATCCTCTCGGAAAGAGATGGATCTTCTCTAGTCGCGAGGGCATCTACGAAAGATGAAACCTCTGACCTCGTCAAAGGCCGTAGGCTTGTGCCCTTTGGGAGGTCATGTTTCAGTCTACTCAGTTTAAGGGGCGATAGGGTAACCGTTACATTTTGGCACTGTTCAATTGAATTCTCTTGAATGGTCGCTCTGACCTGAAGGTATTCTGGGAGAAGGCGATCAATGATATCATCGAATGATGCGCCGTCGTCAACATCGTCTAGTTGGTCCAAAAGAGGTCGCAACGTGAGTTCTTGGCTTTTTCCGGTTTCTCTGGTATCTAGTTTTCTGCGTTTCTGCCGGTGTTTTCGACGCTGAAAGAGGATGGAATCACCATCTTGAAAGCTGCTATTACTAGACCAACTCTTCATACCTCTTTTTTTATCTCTTCCAAGTCCCAATAGTCATCTGTATCACTTTCGGGTTCTGATTTCATATCTTTAGGGAGAGATGGGTTGTGATTAAGTACGGTTTTTGGCCTTGAAATAGTACCTACGGGCTCGGATCCAAGTGTAAGGACGACTTTTAATGTTCTTTCTGATTCTAGGTAGTTTTGAGTTTCGATTCTGAGGCGAATATGTGCGTCTATTTGGCTGGGGCTTCCGCACTAAACGGTAAG
>CEMJ01394188.1:11207-21295 GCA_900068955.1 Clitocybe nebularis | reverse complement strand
GATACTCAGGTGACGTAGAGGGCTGATATGTATAACTTGTATGACTTTTGTGATTTTAATAGAACCCACAGTGACGAAGTCTCGCGGCTTCGAAGATCTCCACATGATGTCCCGCGTTTTCCCAGACAGTGATGGGCATGAGAGTCGAGCCACAATAACTACTCTTTCTTAAACCACCATGGGACGCTTGACAGTGGGCAATTTTATATATGAACAATTTTTTCTACCCATTCCAGCGGTGGAAAAATCCGATTTGACAGGGAAGGCAGTCATGGTGATAGGCGCAAACACTGGCTTAGGATTCGAAGCCGCAAAGCATTTCGCCAACATGAAACCTGCCAGGTTGATATTGGGCTGTCGAAATGTGACAAAGGGCGAAGCAGCTATGAAGAGTAATTTTCAATTACCCCCATTCTCAATCAAAATTGACCATGCATAGAACTTGAACAGGAAACTGGATACGTAGCGGCTGAATTGTGGATAATTGACCTTGCACGCTTTGCGTCTGTAATCGAATTTGCAGACCAGTTTGAGAAAGATGCCGGACGTTTAGACCTACTTGTCCTGAATGCAGCAATAGCGACTTCTGACTACAAGGAAACCCCAGACGGTTGGGAATCCACGTAAGACCGTTGGTTCATCCTTCTTACGCGCTTCTCACCACCCCTTCAGTATTCAAATCAATTGCCTCGCCCTTTCACTCCTCGCCTTCCGCTTACTCCCACGTATGGTGCAAACGTCAGGAGAGTATTTGACCACCCCGAGAATAGTGGTGGTAGCCAGTGAAGTCCATTTCTTTGCGAAGCTTGAGAAGGAAGTCCTGGAGAGCGGGAAAATATGGAAGACCCTAGGAAGCGCGGAATACTGTACTCCGACGTATGCCCTCGGGTTTATTTTCTTCACCCTTGTTGTCGCTGACTGGCAGTTGGCAGTAAAATGACAACTAGGTATCACGATTCAAAGTGCAAGTATCTGCCCTCAAGACTGTGCCTTATTGCTGATAGCTTTGTATAGTGCTCAACGTCTTCTTTACGCGTGCCTTCAATGACCATCTCCCCCCATCCACTCCTATCGTCATCAATGTCGTAAACCCAGGATACTGCTATTCAGAACTTCGAAGAACACTTTCTGGCGTACGCGCTGTAGCTGACTACCTTATGGAGAAGGTGCCAGCGCATACGTCCGAGGAGGGGAGTCGACAGCTTGTCTGGGCTGCAGTTGGTAATGCCGGGTCAGAAGACAGGCTTCGAGGAGAATATATCACCCGCTCCCACACCGCTGAAGCCAGTGATTTCGTACTGGACGAGAATGGAAAAATTGCGCAGAACAATATTTGGGTTAGTGCGCCTCCCATAACTGGCCGACACAAAAACTTATCTGATGGTGATCTAGAACGAGATGCTTGAGATTCTCCTGGAGATAGACCCCAAGATTCAGATCACACTTGATGAATATCTCACCGCCTGACTGTCTATGTATTCCCTTCATCTGAGGGATATTCTATGCGAGTTATTACTCTAGTATTAATGCTATTACTCGAAATTTTCAATAAAAACTTGTTCATTTTTCGGAAAATCACTTATGATGTCATCAGACCATTGAACGTACTGACTCGATCATAACCATGACTCCTATAATTTAAACCACGAGGCTCGATGTTTCGAACGACAATAAAATGGATCTCAAACGCAGCCTCTCCCCCCTGGTAACAAACGAGTCGACAGGCGAGCCATACCTACGGCTTCCTCAACCTCACAGCGACATCATCATCACCCCACCCAGGCTAAGCGATGTCGAACCGCTCACCAAAATATTAAACGATCCCAAAGTGTGCCACTGGATGACAGGGCCTCCGAATCCGTACTTACGTGAACACGGAAAGGCATGGATCGAATCGCAAGAGAAAGAGACGGGCGCTATCCTTCAAGATCTAGAGACTGCCGAAGAACCACGGAGTGTCTTTGCGACCGGCTGCCCCATCCGAATAATCAGAGAAGAACAAGGAGACGGGACTGACATGTACCTTGGTTTCATAGGCGTCTACAGGTCAGAGCGCAAGGACATCTTTGATGATTCCAAAAGAGAAGCTGCTCTAGAAGAGGACTCTAGGCGGATACCGGGTGATCCTGGGATTGTCTGGGATTTAGCAAGTATGTACGCTTGATGCGTTGTCCCCGAGTGAAGAGAAGCATGTTGACTTTTTAAAAGACTACCTAGCGCCGAGCTATCATGGCAAGGGGATCATGAGTGCTGCCGTGGCTGCCATCATCAAGGAATGGGCTATTCCCCGGCTAAATTCGCATATAATACGCGCGTCAGTCCTCCAAGGGAATAAAGCGAGCGTTAGGGTCTTGGAGAAAAATGGGTTTTTCTTGGTTAAGACGGACGAAAACTATCAGGAAGTAAGGGGCGAGATGCGGGGCATACACTGGCTTGAGTGGGTTCGGTGACAGTGGGAATACTAGGTGTCAAGTATTGACGCTCAGGCTCGTATGTGATAAATCGAAAACTTGCAATATCCAACCCAACGGGCAGATTCTGTCCATTAAGAAATAGCTGCATTCCAATCGGGGATGGGTTATGTCTGGTTAGTCATGGTCTTTTTTTGTCAAGAGATCATGGGGCCTAGGGGGGACTAGTTGTTGGCAGGTGTTCAGGGTTGTGCGTCGCGCTGACACTTGCACAGCAGTTTGGAACAGAGAATAGATCGAGTCAGAAGAACAAAGAACGAGTAACAACTGGTAGTCGCAAGCGCCTGCCACATCTGGATATCTCAGTGATAGAGTTCAAATTTGGATAGTAACGGGAGCCAAGAATGATGATACGTACAATTTTGGACCCGTCGCTATTGGACGGTGCCCCATGGTGCCCCGCTCCGCATCGACCAACGGTCGAGTGGATCGTACTGCCGTCACTGTTAACGTTTACCCACTGCCATACAATGATCGGGGACCTTGTCTGTGATGATTGGGTTTCGGCTACCAATAGTATTATATAGATATTGTTGTGTGCAAAACAAGGCTGTTGGCTACAAGATAGTATGTCAGGATACAATTGTTTCCGTGCGTCTCGGAATACGGACATGGAAAGGTGTAGGCGAATGTATGGTACGGATACACAGTGGAAGGGGAAAGAATACATCAAGGTAGGTAGTATGTTTCTGATGGAATTTGAACGTTGTGGGGTTCGACGCCGCGGGTGATATCCACAATCATTGAGGCGATGAACAGTGATGGGAATAGAGGCCACGCAGGGATGATATGACAAGAGACACTGATTGTGTGATTGGGAGGGTTGAGAAATCAAGGAGTCGAGGTCAGGGCCGGTGTTGAGTAACTAGAGGCGATTAGCTCTGGCCGGCTCGTTTTCCACGAACAACCAACCCCGCATCCCAAGCGGCCACGATCCAACCATCTTCGACCAGGGCCTTCTTAACGGCAGGCTTGAGAACACTGACTTGGTTGATAGAATGTGAGCCGCGACCTGTGATGATCTTGAGTGGCTTGTCTGATAGCACAACCACTTTGAGATTTCTTATTGCGTCAACCAAATGTACGGGTACGTACTTGATGATGAACCTTGTTCGTTTAAGATCTCTTTGATGACGATGACAGCTTCCGCTGCGGTTGTCCCATGTAAATCAACCGTGGCTTGATCGCCTGATGCCAGTCTAGGGGCTTACTGTCAGAAATTTCTAAACCGGAAAACATGAAACGAGAACCTTTTGGACTTTACCATGGCGCGGGCAGCATCCACAGCCTCGGCCATCGCCAGTTTTTGGAACTCACGCGCCTGGTAAGGTAAGGTGTTAGATAAGATTTCGTATCAGTCCAGCAGATTCGGTTACCCTTTCTGCAAAATAGAAGGCTACTTCTCCACCTCTGGTCTTTGAATTGCCTTTTTGCCACATCCTTGTTGCCTCTCGTAACAATTCATTACGCCTTCGCATATTTTCTTTTATTTTCCGACGATATTCGCCCAACTCCCCTACATCGCCCTTGCCACCCTGACCAAAAGCATTCCCGGAGCCCCTAACTTTTTTGCCATTTACATCTCTCGTGTAAGTCGGTATATGGCGGGCTAATGGGTGGGTTCCATAGTTTGATACCTTGCGTTGGGGAACAGCTTGCCATTGGAAGGGGCTGGGTTTATGACTTGTACGAGGGGGTGGCTTTGCCTTGGGACGGAGCTGTGGAGGGGGTTGTGCTACAGGGGGTTCTGTTGGCAGATTTGGCTTAGGCTTCACCTCCTTGGCTGGGGGCGGGGGGCTACAATGATATACGCCCATTACAAGATGACCAGAGGTTGAGTCTTGGTCAAGATCCCGGAGGAGTTTGACTAGATCAAGAGCTTCATCACCAAGGCCCTTTGCTGCCTTGAGTGAAAGCTCAGTGTCGGATATGAGGCGGGACCGTTGTTCAAGATCTAGAGCTTCATACTCTGGTAACAGAATGTCAAGTAGAAGGAAAAGAGTCTGAATGTAGCCTGTGGACTCAGTCTCTTGACCTTTACAAATGGAGGCAAGGCAAGCACACAAAGCATCATAAGGTGTTGAATATTCTGGCGAGTGGAAATAAGACTGGAAAAGGGATGTCGGATGGGGTGGGAGCAGAGTCGCGAGATGTGAAGACAGCGAAAATAGCTGCGTCCAAGGATCTGGCGCGGGCGTTGAGCGAGGATAATCCGAATTGGTGGGCCGCGTATTTTGTTGCTGGCGGACATCCGCTAACGTGAAGGTTGTCCCGCGGTTCTTCTTTTTCGTGATCTTACGGGTTGGAGGTTCCCGGACCGTCTTCTTGTATTCCACTGTTTCCCAATTAAAATCGTCTTTAAATGTGTGATCATGATCGTCCAACGCGTCTAGTCCTCTCTCTTGTAAGTCCCGAATGGATTCCTCCGTCAAGATGCCAGCCACAATATCCCACATATCGATGTCTTCGCCATCTGTACCCTGCAATGCAGCACTGAGAGTTGAGGTAGCTATATGGGGAAGAGCAGCTTGTAAAAAGCCGAGAGGGGAACTGAACGAGTGTTGCGATGAGTCCGAAGAATCAGAGCCCAATGAACTACTAGTTGCAGTGTTTCCGTGGTAAAAGTCGGGCGTACTACTTGTGTCATCGTTTGGAAAGGTCATGTGAAGTTCTGAAAATTCAGATAGTTGGCAGACATCTGCCTGAGCAGAAAGTTCATGGAGGGTGTCTCGTAGATCGCTAATTTGGCTTGATGAGGGAAATATAAGATATCCTTCTTCGCCTGATTCCAGATCAGCGAGTAGAGCGGCTAGGAGAGACGAGTCCAATGGCGGACAAAACTCCCTCTATAGCCAGATATTGATCAGATTACTTTGAATGCATTGGTGATGGCAGTACCTGTAGGGTTTCAAAAAGCGCCGATTGCGAACTCATTGGGCGATTTTAGCAGTAAGACTTGGAAAAATATATAGTCTGTGCAGATAGAGAATAGAGGATAAAATGTACAGGGAGCGCCCAAGCTGTTCTTTTGGAATTATGTATGGCTCGAGTCGAAATTTAGAATTCGAAATCGTGTTGACTCGAAAAGGTCACTGTTATCACGTGACAACACAGCCTGGCATCGTGCCGGTCGTCGACGGCCGTTCCAGCTTTCGGCGCCACGACTACATTCTCCTCTTACATTGTATCATGTTGTTCTACTATTCCCTGGCCACTGCGCTCCTGGCACTACTGGTGGTGTGTAAGTGCTCACATTGGTATCTTCAAACAGTTATCTCACTTGTGTCCAGTCTATCGTTACCGTGCAACAATCATCCCATACGTACCAAAACGTGTGAAGTCGCTCTTTCCAAAGCTCAGCAACTATGTACCACTCTCTACATTTTCTGACCAAGTCAATGCGGGCATGACCTCTTCCGAATTCGATATCGAAGCCAATATGCGAGACGGCGATTCACGCTCAGGCTTGGATGAACAAGGAACACAAGAGATCATGGAGATCATGCGGAGAGAACATGTCAAGTAAGTGCAGTGATCTATATTCGATAGAACTTACCCTGATGTCACGGTAATTCTAGTTTTGACCAAGCAAGGTTGATTCGTCACAATCGTATCCTTGCACGCAATGGAATCGACCCATCAGGTTGGTTATTCTAGTCGACGGACTTGTTATTATTTCTGACCTCCCACCCCCCAGGGATGCCGCTGGACTCAAAGGCCATTACTCGCCTTTGAGTTCTTCTGTTTTTCCATACTACCTGCCTCACATCCGTGTATTACCTCTTTCGACCTCACTCCCTGGCTGCTTGATCGCAACCAAGACCATACAATTCTACACGCTCCCTGGACCCACTGTTCTCTCCATCTGTTATCACGCATTCACAGCTCGTTTTGATCTTCATCGTTGTGGTTTTAACAAGAAACCATGTATCTTTACGACTTCACATTTTATCTGTTTAATTAGTTAACGGGTCTCACAGTTTGCCCCTTTTAATAAAACATCAAGGATTAAGGTATGCCAGCATCCAGTCTCCGCGCCGTCCTCATCTACTTCATCTTTTTGGACCTATGATAGAATAAGACGGCTCCCACTATTCACGTAGCCTGGGTCTTTATCTGCCAACTTCTAGGATATAGTCGGTTTGGGGATCTCTTTTGCAACCTGCCACTTGAGCGCACAGTTTGTAGTGTTGAAGATGTTTAAATTTAGCATCATAATCATGATTCTCATTGCCTCCCACGCCTTCTAGCCTATGTGCTAGGGCTTCACATAGCATGTGTCGGGTTAGTCGTTAAGAACCGTAGTCGTGAAAATTATCCATGGATGACCACGCAATAAAAGGTCATCATGTGGTGGTATCTTTTCGATATATCAGGTTTCCGACACAGGGAATCATATTTCTGCATTATCCTGTCTTCTAGCCGTATTGCAGTCATATGGACGTTTTTTACTCTGGTGTTTTCTATATATTCCCCATTCGGTCGCACATGTAGTTGTGATCCTCGTGCCATCCTCATTCACGATAAACTTTAAAGCCCATGTTGTGCTACAGGTCAGGTCGGAACAACACCCGACACCTATTTTTCCGGAAGTTATTTTGGTCACTCGACCATGTGGCAACCTCTATTTTGTGAGTTTCTTTTTTCAGTGACACCAGTTCTCTTGACGCGGATATTCACATATGACTATAAAGCTCTCAGTTCCGTTTAACTAGGCGCATGGCCCATGCTTCGTCACCCGTCGGGTGCTTGTTGGCCATACTACTGAAAATGTGCTCCTCTCTCCATTTATCTCCTGTGACTTTAATTGGATCCCACCATTCCGTACACGCAAGTCGTGCATGCGCTCCTGCAAACATGGAAGCCGACATCTGACGCTAAGCCATACGGGTAGACGTGTACGACTGTAGGGAGTGCAGCAACTAGAAGCATAGCTGCGAAAATAGATCTCCTTTGGTGTGACCATGGAGGCTGGATAAAAAGGCTGAACTAGTGTGGAGTGACCTCGTCGACTTTCCCCAGCTCCCTCATAGCTGACAATGGCTTTTGGACGCTGCTCTTTGCTATTCACGGCCTGCCTGCTTGCTGCCTCCAATATACTTCGGGCGGTAGCATTCGACGGCTCTAGATCGGACAATGTATGTGTACATTTAATCTTGTCCCATTTGGCCCTGACGCCTGGGTTTGTGTAGTTGGCAATGTACATGGTTATACCAAGTTATAACCACTCTGGCTGACCCCTTGCTCCTCCCAGCTATTATGGCCAGAACTCATATGGTGCGACACATGGATCCGACACGGCTAACTGGCAAAAGGATATCTCGGTATATTGCCAGGTGGATTTGCCTATACATATTAACTCTTCCAGTTGACCAATTTCACGCGTATAGGACGATACTATCAACGCTATCCCCATCGCGTTTATGAATGTCTTTTTTTCCACAGGAGGACTGCCGGAAATTAACATGGCCAATGTAAATATGATACGAAGTTTTTCATATCTCCCACCAACCTAATACCCTCTGAACTTAGACTTGTAACAATGCTGATGATCCGGTCTTCCCTGGGACCAGTCTCCCAAACTGCCAATTCTTATCGGCCGGCATAAAAGCATGCCAGGCTAGAGGCAAGATCGTCACTCTCAGTCTTGGCGGAGCAACCGGTGCCGCGACCTTTTCCTCCGATTCCCAAGCACAGACATTCGCCGACACTATCTGGAACTTATTCCTTGGCGGATCTAGCTCTACGCGTCCATTCGGAGATGCTGTCCTCGATGGGTAAGTCCCACAGTGATTTTTAGCAACCACAATAAGTGATACTGTTGCATTAGTGTCGACCTGGATATCGAGGGTGGTGGAAGCACTGGCTTCGCCGCGTTCGTGACTAGGATCAGGTCTCATGCCAACGGGGCGAGCAAAAAGTAAGTACCGTGCGACATATCTAACAACCTAGAGCTGAATGATATGGCAGGTATTATGTTACTGCTGCCCCACAGTGCCCATTCCCTGATGCCTTTTTGGGGGCTGTGCTTAATGCCGTCGCATTCGACGCTATTTATGTTCAGGTTAGTATTAGATGCTTGTCACCATAATGCGACTGATCTCATCTTCATATTAGTGTAAGTCCAGATATCAAATTGTTCGTTATACAATAGTAATCCTCACTGATATCATCATTGGCCCTGTACAGTGTGAGTCTTTTTTTCTTGGTAGCTAATGTTTACTGAATATTTTGGATAGTGTAAGTTGAGAGATCGTAGTTGATTAACTATTCCTAATTTCCTACCTACAGTATAATAACTTCTGTGGTGTCAACAACTTCAACAACCCTAATGTGAGTAATCGATTCATCACTTCATAACTTGACAGCTCATAGCATGTGTATTACAGGCATGGAATTTCGCCACATGGTCATTAAAATACTTTGTCCAAGTTCTAACGCATAACTCAATCATTCATTCTCAGGGATAACTGGGCAAAGACCGTCTCTCCTAACCGTAACATCAAGGTATACATTGGTGCCCCCGCGTCACCCACTGCCGCAGGATCTGGATACGTTGACGCTGCCACCTTGGGTAATATTGCAAAACAAACAAGAGCCCAATTTTCGTCCTTTGGTGGTATCATGCTTTGGGATGTGTCACAGGCATATGGTGCGTCTTTATCTCTTCTAGAGACTGCAATATTCCCTGAATCTTTATTTAAGCCAATGGTAGATATGACACTGCCATTAAAAATGCCATGGGATCAGGAACTGGCGGAACGACAATCGTTACACCACCGACGTCCACACCAACTACGAAACCTACTACTTCCACGACCAAGACAACGGGAGGCTCTGGTGGCTGCGGCGGAGTTGCTGCTTGGAGTCCAAGCACTACGGTTTGGAAAATTCTTTTGATAGTTCTAAAACTTAAACTGACGTCAGGGTGCATCAGTATGTCGCCAACGATCAGGCAACGTATATGTAAGCATCCACATGTGTGCTACTCTATAAGCAGACTAACCAACCTTGAATGCAGGAGTCACCTGTGGACAGCAAAATGGTGGACACTAGGCGGTAGGTATCCGCAAAGTTACTCATGTGTAAAACTAATCTTTTCTGCACGCATATCAGACCTACCGGGAGGTATGATCATGAACATTATTTTGTTGGTGCTCAACTGACAATTTACTTCTTAAGGTGTCGTGGGCGTATGGACAGATAATGGTGCTTGCTTGGCCAAGGTTGCAACCGCCCACGAAGAAGCTACGTCTGTGGCCTTGGCACAGCCCACGTCAGCGACCGTAGTCAAGAAGCCCTCCTCCAGTTCGGCGTCCGCTATTGTACCCAAGGCATCTGCTACGGGTGCTGCTCCTAAAGCCACGGGTTCAAGCGAATCCACAGATGAGAAAGCGAACAGTCGCCGGGGAAACTCTCGTCTTTTCAAACTTTGAGCTCTTCTCGTAGATTTATGATTTATCAAAGTGAGGTTGAAAAGGTACAACCTATTATTTAACTTCGTTATTTGAAGATGTAGCAAATGACAAATGATGTATTGTGATTTACTTTGTAATATTATGCGTTGAACTATCATGCTCGCGTAAGCATGCATGCACCCCTACTTAGCGATCCACT
>CEMJ01394183.1:83801-94981 GCA_900068955.1 Clitocybe nebularis | reverse complement strand
GCTCAGCAGCGGACTATAGTTAGCTTTCCTCAATACTTATATAGGAATTAAAATATACCTCAAGACCGTTCCGGGCGAATCCCAAGAGTATCCTGGTATGGCGCTCCAGACCCACAACCGCGTGAGACCTGTAACCCCCAAGGAAACAAAGGTAAATGAGTGTAAGGACAGGTCATATATCCACAGCCTCCGACCAATAACCCCGCCGCCTTGATCCTGTTGGAGACCGTACATTGTAACAAGGATCTTATGCTTACGGTGTACGAACACAGCCGAGATTCCTAATTTGGACCAGTTCGGCTAACACCGCCAAACATTTTCAGCGGGGTCGGAATCATCGATGATTCCAGATCTTCTAGTCCTACACAGCTACTTATCTTTAACAAGACAACTGGCTCTGGACCACTCGCTGTTGCACACACAATCCGTTTCTGCAGTCACTGTCACTTGATTTGTGACTCTAGCAGCCCAGTATGCCGAAGGTATGTCATTATTCATCGTACAGGCTTTGGATCGCTTAATCATACTCGCTCTCAGAATAAAGGAAAGGTGCACAATCACTTCGCTTTATTATGCATACTTCTCTGATGTCACCTACAGGGAGGTAAAAATCGGAGACGTGGAAAGAACGAGAACGATGACGATAAGCGAGAACTCGTTTTCCGAGAAGATGGACAAGAATACGCACAAGTAACGAAAATGCTTGGAAATGGACGCCTTGAAGCGCAGTGTTTCGATGGAGAGAAACGGTTAGCACATATCCGAGGAAAGATGCGGAAAAAGGTATGTCATGGTCCGTCCTGGTACAGAAGGCAATTCTGACTTTGGGGTCGGCGATTTACAGGTCTGGATCAACCAAGGCGATATCGTCCTCCTTTCATTACGAGATTTCCAAGATGATAAGGCGGATGTCATCGTCAAATATACAGCGGATGAAGCCCGGAATCGTATGTGCACAATTTCACGAATATTGAGTATCTATCCTGACCAGCAACGTTATCTCAAGTCAAAGCCTACGGGGAACTCCCAGAAAACGCCAAAATCAACGAAACAGACACGTTCGGAGAGGATGACGGGGAATGTACTTTCGAGTTTGGTGACGAGGGAGAAGTTGACATCGATGATATCTAGTTCGTTGTCTTTTACATGTATCCTTGCAGAACATTTTGTATCGGCCCCTATTGTCATCATCACCACGACCAGCATATATTCTGTTATCTATTACTGTAGATGTATTGATGACTTTCAAATTCTTACACTTTTTGTACTTGTTGAAGATCTGAACTTCTCTCTCGTCACATGATACGTATCTTGGATCACGCCCCTGCGCGTGCATCACATGATTCCCATGTCGTGCAATGTGAGCCGATTGTGCCAAATGCTCTCAAGACTCAGAGAGGTCCTCGAGCTTGGTATAAATTTTCTTTCCGGAGGCCTTGAATCTGAATTTAAGATTAGTAGAGAGAGAGGACGAGATCAAAGCGCAAAAGAGACAAACTGATGCAAATAGTCAGCCGCACTTGGTCTGTGTTTTATACTTAGTCTGCCACGCCTGCTCTATCCACAACCATTCAAGCTCCCATCGTGCTGTTATAACACATGTGTTCAACTAAATGCCTCACCCAATGAATGTATAAACCTTCAGCCTGCACCATGCACACCGAACATTCTCGTTGTATTTTCATCCCGCCCCGCCATCGTGACTCCCCTGGCACAAACTCAGTCCCCTACCACACAACCCATGGCCTTGCGTCGAACCGCAATGATGACCAAACGGTGAGCCCACCGTCAGCCGCTGTCCTCATGACTATCCCCCCGCCCTTGGCTACCCACCTTGCCCATGCTCACACTCGCTCTATCTTTATACCACCTTCACGAGATCACCCGCTAACGGATTTTACTCGTCGATGCGATATTACCTCGCTCATGAACATCACTCCTGGCACTTGTTCAGCGCAGCTTGCGGCTGCCCCGCCTTTGCGGTGCTGCCACTCTCACTGTCATTGTATGCGCACTCTTCCAACCCTTGTCACCTTTTGCTGGTTTAATTTCCACCCGCCGGCCCTTTACCAACTCCGTCTTACATTGTCTAACTTGACACTACCCGAGTTCGTCAATGTCAGCTATTCATCATCAACACACATACGTGAGACTATCATAGGCCTATTCATATTGCCTTCCATCCTTGGTCCTTTTTCAGAGTTGCAGATATTTCGTTTCTCCGACCATTCATTTCCCAGAGCACCTCTTGTAGTATCATCCCTAGGGCCATCTGTTTCTCCTTGGCGGTATCGCTCTAGATGGCGCTTACAGGTCTCCAAACTGTCAAATATCGTTTTCTGTCCCGGCTGCTCCGGATTTAAAGCCCAAGTTTTATTTCCCGTCGCTCATTTCTGGGTTCGCAAGCGCACGAAGCCTGGCCGTGAAAATTCGTCGAGTAGTTTTCGAAGGTCTTGCCGCGTCATTCGCTACGGAACTTGGGGACGCCCCTTCGGACGTTGGTCTTGTTTCATTGCCTTTTGTTTATGACCAAACTAGCATCGCCACCAGCAACAAAAAAAAAACACCCCCGAAAATGAATGCTGCTTTATCCTTGGGTGTTTCATTTTTGTATTGGCCATTAGAACCATTTTCACCTCCCAAATGTCGAGAATTACATGGCGCCCCCGACCTCGCTTGTTTTCATTGCGGGGTCTGTTATTTTACACGCTATTATCGAGCGGTTATGGGTGCGTTCAACGCGGCCTGCGTCGCCTCCTATTGCATTACAGTATAATGCGCCATTCATAGGAACAGCATCCCCTATCAGGGTCCTCCCAGGATTCCTCATTGGCCCTCAGGCTGCACTTATGCCCAGTTCTCTTTGGTTGCGACTATTTTATCACGTTTTGACCATGCTCCACCCTCACAGGCGGCAACCTACGTCAAACCATCAGGCCATCTCAGCGCAACCTCGAGCTCTCATCAAAAGCTTTTTTACTACTTTTCTTATGAAAGCTTACAATCTACCTTGTGCGAGGCTAAATCTTCATATTCTGTTTTGTGCATAGTTTCCTTTGATTGCAACTACCTCATCATATCGGCCATGCTCTACACTCACGGGCGGTAACCCACGTGAAAATTTCAAGCTCACTCACCGCGATCTCGAGCTATCATTGAAAAGCTCCCAATACGTGCCTTTCTTGTGAAAAACTACGATCTGCTTTGCGCATAAATCTTGAAGAACCGCGCGGTCTTGGTTTCACTGGACTATACACGACTTTCTCGGAGCCTAGTCTAACCAACCAACTTGAAACGCCAGATCCCGATCAAGCCCTTATGCACAAGGACTGTCTCGACTTACAACCTTCTCCTTTACTTTGGGCCCAAGGTGTCCGGCATTTCGTTAACACCTCGCGGACTTTCTTGGCAGCGCCACAGCTTATCGTGCACAACACTCTGAACATGCACGTTTCTTCAAGAGTGATTATTGCTGAAAGCTCAAGCCCCCGATGTCCTGGCAGTACCGCAGGTTTGGATATGCTTCACATTTTCAAGCCAATGCACACTAGGGCTATTGATATCGGGTTCCCTTTGGACGGAGGTTAAACCCTGAGCAATGCATCATACCTCATTTCCTTTCATCTAAACGGTTCAAAGTCGACCATACCCCTTGGAAACTCTCACTTGGCCTTTGACATTCTCTAGCATTGCATGACTTGGCGCCCCGTATCTTTTATCACAAGGCCACCATCGCAGTTATCCTTTAGACAACGGTCTTTTATCCTTGCTGCCAGTCATTCCGCTGGTCTGCTCTGTTTTTCATGGTTCTATCCTTGGTTTGGGGTTCCATTGACCTGTCTCAAGCCGAAATCGTTCGCATCCCTCAAATCGGCAAACAACCTCCACAGAAGCTTACCCCTCTATGAGAAGCATCTAGGCCAGTTATTCTTGATGACCACAACCAGATAGTACTACTTCTCCTGGGCTCCAACATCGTCTACAGTTTTCTGCAGCATCGTCATGGGTGTTTTTCATTGGCAAAAAACTACGCTACCCAAAAGAGGCAAGTGAATTTGCTCTTCTGTTGAAGATGGTGCAAATTGTGGACAATATATGTATAACCCTGTCTACCGATGATACAATCTTCGATGACACGAGGCACGCACCAACAAACAGCTCGAGTGATCCAGCTCTCGAGAGTTTGCGGTGGCACGACGACAGTAAAGTACACAAATTCCTAGATCCAAGCGTCCGGTTCGGCATGTGATCTTGAGGCTTATGCCAAGTAAGTAAATGCAGTCGACGCCAGAACCAAAGCCGAAATTGCGAGGTTCGTGTATTTCCCGGATGACCGGCCAAGAGCAGATGACTTCTTGCTTGGGGATGGAGCTACGGCTGCTGGGGTGGAGGAAGGAACTGGAACAACACTCGAGGAAACCGGAGCCGGAGGGTCTGCTGGCGCAGCTCCCAGTGCGGTTTGAATGAGACCTGGTGGGATACCTCCATCTACAAAGAATCTATGAGACGACGCAATTAAAAGGAAGCGATACATGATAACTAACCGACGAAGGCATCACCACAAGTCTTCTTCGCGTATGCGACATCGTCGGGAGAGATCTCCCCAGGAAGCTCCTGGTTAATGATGCTGAAAGCTCCCTTCATGCAGTTTGTACAGGTGAAACTTGTTGGGAACCCTTTTTGCTTGCTGGCAGAGATAGCAGCGACGTTGTCATTGTTCAAAGTCAACGTGCCGGCAACACTCTGGAGGTTCGTGAGTGATTGTGTCACACACATGGTATCACCCCTGGTGGAAGTTGATGTCAGTTGTGCCAATAGAGTGACAGAATATACTCACTCCTTCAAGCAAACGGCCTTCCTGACAGTGCCGTATAACTTGTTGACTGCATCTACAGTTGCCTGGACATTGTCAACGGATGGCAGGTCGAACTCGGTCGCACACCCCTTTGAGACACTAGTAATGATGGTAGAGATGGTGTCGGGGCTGCAAGCCGGAAGGGGACATGTCTTTTGCAACCAACTATCAATGGGGGCAATGATGGAGTCACCTCCGTTACCAGCGCCAACGAGAATAGGAAGCAGCCCAGAAGGACCCAGACACGCAACGACATCAGCGTTGGAGTTGATGCTCATTAATGTCGTCATACATCCAATCGAAAATCTGTTTTCTGGAATGAGCAATGGAATAAAACTCAACACCGTGGAACTCACGAGCTTGCAGATACGAGGCCAGCCAGGGCAACGATCGTGAGAGCACGGGACATCTTGAATTCGAAAGGAGGATGAGAGGATGGGTGAGATATCAAATCTGAGGTTTCTCCATGTTGGAGAGCATCTTTTATAGGCTACTTTCAAAGGGTCGTTAAGGGGATTTCATCAAATCTTGCTCTCCGTGAACACAGCCGGTTTCGTGAAGCGGGCGCTCAATGATCTAGGAGTGCTTGTGTTGCGGGGGTATCAAAAATCATATTGAGTTTCATCTCAATTTTATGATGCCGGTTGCTCTGTTGTTATTGGGTACTAAGGACAATGAAAGACATCGATTCGCGGGGAAGGATCTGTTAACCAATCCATTGAGACCTAAAACGATATCAGTGCCTCTCCTGCGACCTTTCCCATAGATAACGATGGTACGTAGAGATACTGCGTAGTCAAGATGAGAGAGCTGAAACCTGATAAGCGAACCTGAAGATCAAACTCAAGGGGGATCCGTGTGGCGCCGAGAGGTTTCTGAATATATCCCCAATAGTCCCCATCACATGTTTGGCAGGGGTCTTGTCTGTAAACACGGCTTAGTCACTGATGACACAGCTACTGTGGACTTTGCAAGTTAACGTTCACCATCCAAAATGTCGCAGACTTCGCTTCTCATCCAGACCTTTTCTCCTTTCCCCTCTCTGACTCTTTCAGTACCCTCGGAAACCACCATTTTGGATATCCCTGCGCGACTCAAAGACCGCTACCCTCAACTTCCGTTCACAGAATCCTCCAACCTTGTCTTATCATGTCATTCTGGACAGATTCCGCCACCCCACTCCCTTGTATCTTCACTTCACCCAGATCCTGACACAGACTCAATGTCTACCCGCAACTTTGTGACTCTGCGTCTCGTCCCACGTCTCCTTGGTGGCAAAGGTGGCTTTGGGTCCCAGTTGAGGGCGGCGGGAGGCAGAATGAGTAGCCAGAAGACAAGCAACAACGACTCATGTAGAGATCTCAGTGGCAGGAGGTTGAGTACCATTAAGGAAGCGAAGAAGTAGGTCTCAAGCCTCGTTTTAGCTCATCCGTATATTGATATCCAATTCGTGAACTAGACTCGCTGAATACCTCGAGTCAGAGCCGCAGCGCATTGCAGCAAAGGCAGAGGCTCAGAAAGCCAAACTCGAAGCCCTGGAGCGCAAGCTTGGCATCGAACCCACAACCACAAAGGCGGAATCATCTAGAACACCAGCCGTCGGATCCGGGGAACCTCCACGTCCATCATCCACAGATACCCCGCCCATGGTTGCTGGAAAGAAACATCGCTTCGATGACACGGAGTATCTGGAACAGAGCAGGGAGCTTACAGAGAACGTAAAGAACGCAGTATCAGCTGGTAAGTTTTCGCCCACTACCCTGTTAAGTACCCGTCTGACACATGTATAACAGCTCTTCTGAAGAAGAAGAAAAAGGCCAAGTTGTCGCATGCTACTCCCCCGTCGAGTGGTTCAACAGAAGCAGGAAAGCCAGCCCCGGTCGAGAAGGTCTTAGAATCAAGCTCGCCCGTGCCGGTGGCTGTAGATGCTATTGGAGCATAAGAGCGAGTAACAAGACTTGGCCACCGAATATTTCTTCTAAAAAAACCTGCTGCATGCTGTAATTCTATCTGTTAATTAACAAGGGTATCGTGGACTCTAGTATTGTGGACTCTATTCTAGGCCGTGGTTATCTGCTTCGTCGTCGTCGTGGTTAGCATATACTGTCTCTGGGGTGTTTTAGCGCCTACTTAAACAGAATGTAACCATTCATAACTTGTAGGCCAACTCATAACAGTATGACGGATCCGGGACGCCGTCTATTCATCACCATGCTTCAAGGGCTGACATGGTCCCCGTTTGAAGCAGGTATCGGCATCGTACTATCTAAAGAGGTAGATGTGCGACGATAACGTGAATCACGCAAACAAAAAGATATCCCTCACAATTGGCACAGATTTGGTAAGTTCGTTGTGGCTTAGCCAACACATACCAAATGCCTTCCACAGCCAAAATCAGGCCAGTCGATGCAACCACCTTTCTTTAGAAAGAGCGAGGTAGGCGCAAACTTATATTAGTTTATGCCCCACAGCTAGGCAGATCCCCCCCCTATTGAAATTTACCAAAACTTGGGCGTCATTTATGGCCTGTTGCGTCCCACCCATGGCCGTAATTTAGACCCAAACTGTGGGGCCCCAATCCAGGTCTCTGCCCGTCCCTGTAGCCTTATGGCCCGAGTTCCTTGGGGGCCCTGGTCAACTTCACGACCGTCTCATGCATTGCCGGGAGTCGCTCCAAAAACCGGACGGAACAACAGGTAAAGCCGGGCTGTAATCTGAGCCAATCCCTATTTCAGTTGTGGAAAACAACCCTCGGCCCGCGTAAGATACTACATGATATTCTCTTTGCTGGCGGTGGTAGATCCGGAATTAGTGCGCGACGCGGGAGGATGGATTTATCGTCGTACCCGCATGCTATCCGGCGGCACCGTACCGCACCAGATCCATGGACGCCGGAGGGCTGGGTAATGGTCTAGGATCTGGTTATATAGCTATGGGGAAAGAGTGACAGGATGGGCGTCTGTGCTCCCCCTTTCGAATGTACAGATACGTATTTTGTCATGGGTTTTGATCCTCACAAGAGCCGCCGCACCGTAACAGCTAGGAACGAGATTGGCCAAAGAACCCAAGGCGCTTGTCCAGGCGCCTTTCATTAGTGTAAAAGCAGCGTTTTGCAGAACGTCGCACGGTTAATCCTGCGCCCTAACCCCAACTACCGTTCGACCCCAAACGCGAAAGTTTCAAAAGTTTGAGGATGGGTTCAGATGACGATGTTCCGTGTGTCTTCATTGGTCGTTGAAATGGGCGTAGAACTGACTTCTGAAGAAGGGTTTACCCCATAACGTTCCTGACTCAAGCTGAGGCTGCTAAACAGGTCATATGGGCCATGGCACTTTCCCCTGATGGCAAACAAGTGGCTGTTGGTGGATCTGGTGGTGGAATTTGGGTTTTAGACGTTCAGACTCGGAAGATAATATCAGGCCCATTTGGGAAGACAGTCAAACGGACGATCATGTCCCTCGCGTACTCGATGGATGGTCAGACACTGGTATCAGGAAAGACTGATGCGCATGTACAGCTATGGGATCCTCTGACTGGCACGATTTTGAAGAAGGGCATGTTCTTTGACCAAGACGCAAAAGTGCGATCCGTCGCATTCGCGCATACGTCACAACTCGTCGCGTCTGCCTCCGATGACACTCTGCGATCTAACTCTATTCGACTTTGGGACGTCGACGCAGACCGTCATGTTCCTCCAACAGTAGTGCTAGATCACAAAAAAGATAGAGTCAACGAGATCGTCTGGTCTTATGATGACCAATACATTATATCGGCGTGTCAGGACGGAAAAACACATGTGTGGGACGTGGCACTCGAGAAAGACATCGCCGTTTGCCAAGGTCCAGTTTCTGCTATCTCTGTGGATGTCTCACCGCACGGAGTACATATCGCTGTTGGATACAGCCGAGACGGGCCAAAACTCACTGAGATCTTGATTTATGATACTCTTGGAGTCCAGCAAGGGTTCCCGATGAAAGAACATCGAGGCCCGGTTTATTCGGTCTCGTTCTCTCCGAATGGCCTTTACCTTGCATCTGGTGGATGGGATGAAATGGTCCGAATCTGGGACGTCCATTCAGGGACTGTATGCGCTGGACCATTTGGCGTGCAGACCAATGGATACATTGGGAGTTGGATCCTCAATGTCAAATTCTCGAGCGATGGTCAATTAGTGATTTCATGTAAAGGCGATGCTACAATTCAAGTTTGGGATGTTTCGGGCTTGGGGATCGATTTTGGCGATGTGAATAATGACCTTGGAGGGGACACCGAGGGAGCGTCTGTGGATAAAGATGACCAAGGAGATGAAGCCGACAATGATAGTTGAACAAAGGAAGGCAATGATAAATGAGCTGTTGTACAACACCGTTGAAACTTACATAACCCCACAAATCGCATACGCATTTGATACCTGTAAATATGTGGTTCGGACGGTGGTCCGACAGTGCAGTCCTGACAGCTGCCTGACAGTGTCTCTGTCGCCAGTGATACTATAGGTGGGTAGGAGGCGTAAGGTTTCTGGTAGTGGGCTTTCGGGGATGGAAGTGGTATGTTAATGTGCCATGTGGAAAGAGGCGATGGTGACAACCGCTTGAGATGCGATCCTGTCAATGAGTCATCTTTATGGGTCAATATAGCCTTGTAATCAGACTAATATAATATGACGTTGTGGTGACGCTCTGTACTAACAATGAGATGTGAAGGAGATAGCCTACCAGGGGTAAACATAATAGGTCTACCAGAGTGAAGCGCAATCAAAAATCATCTCCAAAATTGGCACGTTGAGAGCGTCAAGCCTTCCATTCCATCTCATAAGTAAAAGTACACAATACAATTAGCTAGTACTCAAGTCTCCAGTCAGTATAAACTCTTATGCAGTTGCTCCTGTGTCCCCTAAACGAGCTTGGCCAGACTGACGGTATTCTTAGTGACGTCGGTAGAGAAGTAGGCGTTCTTCAAGAACACATCCCCGACCTGTTAATGCCATTCAGCACGCCGTATTGGAAGCTTTGTCAAAGTACGTACCAGCCACTCCTGAGCCCCGCCGATATTTCCGGACGCAATTCCGGAGACGCAGTCACCTGTAGGATCAGTAGGGTCCACGGGCTGGAAAGCGATATCGCGTGGATCAATGGCAAACGAAGTCCCGCCGAATGATAATGCAACACTGGCAGTTGTTGTGCATGGAACAGTGAAGCCACCTTGCCCGTCTGACTGGGCACCTGGGATCCCCTTGTGAACAGCGGCGGCATCAGCTGCTGGTGCGATGATTAATGTTGTTCCAGTGTCAAGAATGGCAGTACGGCCTTGCAGACCGAGGTCCGTTCCATCAACCGTAACAGCATCCATATTTGCTTCCCAGAACCCTTGTTTGTTGACGTTGTTGATATCAACCAATGTGTTCGGGTCGAATTTAGTATCATCAAGGCCGCTAGAAAAAGGTAAGCGCGAGGTAGATTGCTAATGAGCTGGCATACCCAAACGTGATTTCACCGTCATTTTTGTTGTCCGCCAAACGCGATATCTTGTAAGAAGTGATGGCGTCCTGGACCAAGCCAGCCTTTGCCAACGCTTCTATGGGGGTGTCCGTCTGTTGCTGGGAAAGTGTCTTAAGAAAGAATGAATGTTAGTCTTGCTAGAGGGGGACAATGCCGTGTGATATACCGATTGAGCGAGCCCCATAAGGCCATCGAATGGAGTAGAATCGTCCGAGAAGTCAACGCTTTCTGAGGTGGCAACGCCGAATGTATGAGCTTTCAGGGAGAGGCCAGCGACGACAATATCGTCTGTGACGATACTTCCAGAAACATCTCCAGATCCATATGTAACTTGGAAAGGGGTTTTTGTGTCCTGGAAGGAGCTAGAACTTTGTGTTCCGAGGAAGTTGTGATTTCCCTGGCAACCCACATGTACATCAATATCTATCATTGGAAAATCTTTTCACGACTTACACATCCACCCCCTCCTTCAGAAACGCAATTTTCAGAACCGACCCACAAGTCTGCTGATCCTGAATCCATCAGGATCAAGAAGTCCCGTGGTGGTGTGCCCATCTGGATAGTCGCAAGATATCCGACATCATTGGCCCTTCAACAGCCGTATTAGCCTTCGAATCTCCTCTGCGACAAGATGCTTACTCGATATCAAGCCCAAGGGAATTGTTCGCTGTGGGGGTACCAGCGGCGGTCACACCTGTCGCAGCGCTACTGGAGAGTAATATATGAGGTTTAGGAGAAGTCAGTTTAAAATAATAGATAATTACCTAGCTCCGGCACCAGAACCACCAGAACCAGAACCAGAGCCGCCAGCATCGGCACCGGCACCA
>CEMJ01394183.1:58509-78585 GCA_900068955.1 Clitocybe nebularis | reverse complement strand
TGGAATATGTCGCCAGACAGCCCAGAAGAAGGACTGCCACATTTATGAGATACTTGGAGTGAGTGGTCATCTTCCAAGCCTTGGCCATGAGTGCGCTGTCCCAAATTTGAACACTCCTTTGAGGATCAATCACCGACTGCCAGCTGTGGCACCGGCGACCTAAATATAGCGACGATAACCATGTTGAGACTCAAGACGTCCTGAGATTGCCAAAACATCGATCATGAGGGCCCATAAGGAGTGTTTTAGGGGAGTTCAGTGCGATGTATTGTGTTGGTCGGCACAGATGACTTCATCCTCCCTGAGTTGGACGCTGGCCTGATTTGGAGTAGTCCGTCAGATAGTTTTTTCTATAAGGTGTCATCCAATCGAATGCGATCAAGAGCGGTAAACGAGTGGTAGAGGTATGAGACGGGTATTATGAGTATTATTAGATATATACAATAAGTAGAGCTGCTGAGCACAATCGACACATCCTTATGAGGGAGTTCTCAGGTATCCGTGCGTGGTGCTGGAGCGGGCGATCGAGCAACTATTGTTGTCGGCACTCTGGCTCTGGTCCTGCACCTTCATCATCATCGTCCTCATCTTCTACCCAGTCGTCTTCTTCGTCACCGAACTGGGATGGAAACCCGTGGTCAAAGAAATTTGGGCTAGCCGGGAAAGAGCGTGAACGCACATCCACAATGTCACTCTCTTCGAATTCCGCCTCGTCTACGATTCCAGGGCGCGGCTCCGCATCCGCCCGCTTCGGAGGGAGCAATGCCCCAAGTGCCTGATATACGTTTTGAAATGATGATTCTTGAGAATCGGTACAAGGCAGATAAAATGCCATTCTTACCTCTTGGTTAATTGACTTCAGCCATTGTTCATCAGGCATCTCGATCGCCAGAATAACGTAAAGATCGCCCTTTTGGTCTGGGTGCTTTTGTATAGGCATTCCCTCTCCTCGTAAGACTATTGATTCGCTAGGTTTGATGATTTTTCCTGGTGGGCTGGTTACTTGTATACCCCGGCCATCAAGGTGCGTCACCAAGATTCGCGAGAATCCAAAGAGGGCTTCCGAAAGGGTGATCGTTATGTTTGTGAGAAGATCGTTACCCGACCGCTCGAAAGACGGGTGCGGGCTTGCGCGAAGAACGAAAACCACATCTCCGGCAGGAATTCCAGGCTAAATTTAATCAACGCTAATCCTGTTGGGGGTAGCGGAAATCTTACCTCCTCGTCCCCAGCACCCGTAAGGACTATTCGATCCCGATCCTTCATGCCTTTTTCAATGAATATCTCTTGCCGCGTCTTCTCAGTAACAGTCTTTTCGCCCTTGCATTTTTTGCATCTATGAACATAAAAGTGAGGAAGAGTAAGGAGGAGGAAGCTTGCATTCTATTTACCTATCCTTTTCCCTCAACTTCTCGCCTGTCCCTGTGCAAGAGTGACATTTCATCCTTGATGTCCCTATTCTATTGGGGGATAGCTGATGCAAGTTAGATAGTTATGATAACAGAAGCCAATTATCACAGACCTGGCTCTGCACGAAGTTCCACCCCCTGCCCTCGCAAGTTGCACAAGGTTTGGCTTTCGCATTTCCGCGTGCTCCAGACCTGTGGCCGCAAAACCATCAGACATCTCCCAATCAGAGAAGAAATGGACCTACCCCTTGCATAAACCACAAACCGCCTCCTTTTCCATATTCATCTTGACAGATTTGCCGTTGAACAAGTCTTCTAGCGTCACGTCATATGGGATAACCGAGTCCTCCCCTTTCCCCCGTCGCCTTGTACCTGGTCCAAAATCAAATCCAAACATACCCGGGCCACCACCCCCAAAGAACTGGGCGAACAGCTCCGTTGGATCCATTCCTTGAGGTCCCCCTCTGCCGTTCAGGCCGTCCATGCCCTGTGTGTCATATACCTCCCGTGTTTGAGGGTCATTAAGAATCTCGTATCTAGATGTTAGCGTCAGTCCTATTACACTAGTCGAGATACTCGGCTGACGTACGCAGCGGCCATCTCCTGGAATTTTTGTCCAGCTTCTGGGTCATTGATATTCTTGTCCTGTTGAGTGCTTACTGTTTACTGCCGGCGGAATCTGCGTGCTAGAATATACATACTGGATGGTGCTCCTTTGCCTGTAAAACATTGAAGTTTCCATAAACCTATTATCGACAAAAATAGAAGCACCTTTTTCATGTATGCTTTCCTGATTTCGCCTAAGCAACAAAAATGATGAGCTCTGAGGGGATGCCAATCTAGATACACAGCCGTACCTTCACTAGCATCCGGGGAAACGCCAAGGAGATCATACAGTTCGGTTTCCATCGCCACTGGAGATTGAACGTGTCAGTGCCCCCCTAATTTGTCCGTTGAGTCATTCGCAGGAGGATAAAACTCACTTTGAAAATAAGCAGAAGTGGCACACACAGCACACCAGACGCGCTGTATGTTTTTCCAATTCTTTGCCACTGACGCGCATAAATTTTATTGAGGCGGAGCTCGAAACTAAATACCATAAGAATTTTTTTTTTGGCAATTCGTCGTGGTTCAGATTCCTCCAACATCTTGTGAGTTCACTCTTCAGTTGCTTCCCATTCAGTGATGCCTTTATTTTTATCTACATTGTCCGACTGGATATTCCAGTTATGACGAATTTCAACATTCTGATCCATCCTCAATAACATTGGAAAGCAAAATACTCATACCGTTCTTTTCTAGATCGTGGCGCATGACGCGAGAGTAGGCGCTTAACTACTACCTTTCCGTTCAATGTACAATCCCTATCCGTGGGCTTTCGCTGTAGTCCTAATGTCCTAAATTAGCAGAACACGATGAACTTTTACTTTGAAGCTGCGAAGACCTTGGATCGGTTAGATGCAAAGCAGGGCTCAATCAAAGGAGTGCTCGCAAGCCTTCCTGAAAAAGACAGGAAAAGGACTGCAGCTCTTGTTATTGAGACTTTGAAGTGTAAGAGCTTTTGTTTAGCCAACAACAGAGTGTTAGACTAGGTCACTAGATAAGCCCATTCTGGCCGACATCATTGACGAGACGAAATTAATGAAGGAGGAGCGAAAGAAGATAACCTCCCTGAATCTAGCCCTTGTTCTTGTCCATGATCTGCTGTTAGCGGGTGGTATTCAAGCCGGAGATGGCCCCATCAAACAAGCTATTCTTCGACACAAAACACGCATGCACGGCGAATTCCAAAAAGTAAAGATTAGGCGAGGCATCAAATCAAATGTAGACTTAGCACAATCTGGTGATCAACGTGCAGGTATGTTACTTCCTTTCATTGTCCGTGTTCCAGCTTTCCCTTGCGTTCCCACCCGATTGACGGGTAGAGCAGGACGGATCCCTCGCTATGTTCGTGTCAATACGCTAGCATGGTCTACAGAAGAAGCCATCAAGTCATTTATTTCTCGGGGATTTTCCATCTTGAGCCCTTTCGAATCAAGGTAATTCTATCGCCCTATCGTTGGATTGTATCTTCTCATCCCCCGTTTTTCCGGCTCGGCAGCAAAGGGTTTCAGACTGACGAACATATCCCCAATTTACTTGCCTTCTCCCCTCAAATGACATTTCACGATGATCCAGAGTACAAGTCGGGGAAGATCATTTTGCAGGATAAGGCCTCATGCTTTCCTGCTGTAGTTTTGGACCCTCCTGCCAGAGAAGGTGCAGCAGTCATTGACGCTACTGCTGCACCTGGAAACAAGACTTCGCATCTAAGCGCATTGATGAAGAACAAGGGGATGGTAAGTACATGAAGTCTTGTTATGACCCGAAGTTCAACGCATGCATTTGTATCTCAGCTCTACGCATTTGAGCGAGATAAGAAACGCTTTTCAACACTTACGACAATGCTCTCTAGGGCCGGCTGCAAAAACGTGGAGCCTTTGAACGCGGACTTCTTAAGTGTTGATCCTGTAGATCCGAAGTATCAACAGGTTACCCATATGTTAGTACCTTCGTCACCTGCACACAACGCCTGTAACCCCTTTTTTTATTTTATAGCCTCCTTGACCCTTCGTGCAGCGGGTCGGGGATTGTGAATCGGTTGGACCATCTTCTTGACACAGGTGAGGGTTCTTGTGAATCTCGATATATATATCATGACACGTATCTGGTGGTTTCCGTTCAGAGACCGAAGACAACATCGATCAAGAAGGCCGCCTCAGTAAACTTGCATCGTTTCAACTCATGATGGTGAAACATGCCATGAGATGTAAGCGCTATCCTATTTTTAGGTCGTGCATGTCACAAACGCCGCTGAATATCTGGGCCCCAATCTCTTCAGTTCCCGGCGTTCAACGAATCGTGTACTCGACATGTAGCATACATGCGATCGAAAATGAGCACGTTGTCCGAGAATCTCTTGACTCAGAGGAAGCGAAGAGTGGGGTTTTTGTTCTTGCATCCCGAGACACCGTTCTGCCCAAGTGGCATCGCCGGGGGCTACCTGAAGAATTGGGGCCTCTAGGTAAGCTTTTTTTTTTGGCCTGCCAGCCCATTCCCTCCTGAAACTTTCCTATCTCCAGCACCGGCAGAATCGTTGTTACGATGTTCACCAGGAGAAGACGCAACAAATGGCTTTTTTGTTTCCTGTTTTGTCAGGAGTTTACACATCACTCACAAGAGAAAAACACACCCCACGGAATGTGATGATGACTTCTTCCAAAGGAAAAAGAAGCAGAAAAAGAAAAGAAAGAAAAAGGCGCAGTCATGATACTTTTCTCAAGTCACTGGTTTGAAGTCATGTTGCATAAGTTACTCTGTGCTACGTACAGTGGGAACGCGAAGCCATTACGATTATTTTCAGAACCCATCGAGTTGCCATCGACTCGAGCCATGCTATCACAGAAAAAATTGATACCTCAATCGGGCGGCCCGCGGTGAAGACATGAAATAAGAAGCGATCTCAGTGTGAAGCCTGTAAGGTTTGTCGTGGATTTTTCAGTGCTACTGATCGTTAGAAGGTGAATAAAAAGAATATCAGAGGATGATTTTGATTAGCTGGTTTGTTGTTGAGCGTATTGGCCTTGATAGTATGACGCATAGTTGGAGTAATCTTGAGACTGCTGGTAGCCGGCGCCCTGTTGATAACCTGCCCACGCTCCACCTGCCCCATATCCTCCTGCAGCCGCTCCGTATCCAGCTCCATATCCTGGTTGAGGCGGACGATAACCACCTTGTTGTGGTTGTTGGCTGTTTGCAGGTTGTATCCAGGATTCGGGACGACGCCAAGGTGGAATGTTGGAGCCGCCTGCGGTAATATCATGCCCCATACTAGGTCCAGTCCAAGACTTTCCAGCATCAGCGTTAGGTCCGCCGCCTCCTTCCCCGAGTTCTGCCATGAGACTAGCATACTCCGAGTCAAATCCACTCCTGTTCATCTGAGGCGGAGAAGGTCCGCCGAGAGGCATGGGGGCGTTGGGATCCTTGTTAACCGTGCAATCGCGAGCCATATGTCCAGCGCTGCCGCAAACACGACAAATGATGTTAGCAGTAAAGTTTCGCTGTTCAGGGCAATCATATTTGCGGTGGCCGACACCACCACAGTTCTGGCAAATCTGATTCTCATCATCACGAAGAGTACCGTTTAGTGCAGCAAGTTCTCGAAGTTGATTACGCTTATGATCGTTTTGGCCCTCGGGTGTAGAAGCAGCCTACGGAACAATATCAGAATAAGACCATGGAGTGGAATTGGTAGAATACTTACAGTTTCAATGACTCTGTTGATCATCTTGACACATGCAGCAACTTTTTCTTCAGTTTCGGCGAGGACAAGGCAATGAAGGTCTTCTTCTGCATCGTCCGCGAACTGATCCGGCCTTGCTTTTCCCTCTTTAACACTGCCCTTTCCACGTATGCTTATCTTAGCCCCACTTTCACGCTCCATCTTTTTCAAGCTGTTACCACGAGGACCAACAAGCAAACCGAAGAAGTTAATTTCCGGAAATTCCTTGACTGGAATGTAGACTTTATCAGACGGTCGCTGTGAACGTTTCTGCTGATGATATTCAACGGGAGGACGGAAGTTAGGATCGTTTTTCATAGCGCGGTCAACGAGCCTAATGCGTTCATCTTCAAGTTTCTTGCGATAACGGACTTCACGAGTGTTGGTGCGGCGGCCATGAGCATCGTAGGTAGGTGGAGGAGAGGCAGAGCTTATGAAAGGTCAATATATGCGACGTGATTAATTAATTGCAGCTGAAAGCATACCGTTCTCGTTCGGGCGGGATGAAGTCATTTAATCTAAGCTTGCGATTGATTTCTTCCAAACGAAGGTGGATAGCATAGTTGTCGAGCTGAGCCTGAGAAACTCCAGCAGCAGATATGGCGGTGGGTAAACCGGGAATATCAGTTTTAGCATCTCCCCAACGGCTGCGCCGTTTACGGGGGGCATTGGGATCAACTGAGGTAAGCGATAAAGAGGAATGGGTCAGGGTTAGTAAAATGGTCAGTAGGAACCGATGGGTTAAGTCAGAAGCTATCCAGAAAGGATGCGTGAAAGCTGCGATAAGTCTCCAGATAGATAGTCATGAAGTTACTCAAAGCAACAGAAAAAGATTGGGCCACGTAAGATCCATATATCAGTGATTTCCAGCTTACCTTTAGGATCTCCATTGGTTGGAGATTCTTCTCTACCTCGCTTGCCAGGACTTTCGTCATGATGGGGGCGTGGGTATGCTGACGGTGAGGGTTGAGCGAGTTGCGGTGGGGCCATTTCCTCGGCGGGTGCTGGGCCGAAGCGGCGGCGTTGTCCAAGCGGAACTAAGTGAACGGGGAATAAATTTTTAGGACATATGAAATATGAAATCAAGGGTGCGCACCATCGTTCGTGCCAGTAATCTGACGAGTAGCGGGTCTCCACATGACTATAACCAAGAAATGAAGTATGAATCGAGTAGCGTAGACGGTGATGGTGGTGAGAGGGAAACCATGCGAAGTCGGACGCAGCAACTTTGACAATGTTCTATCTCCGCTTCAATTTTGCTGACTACAAAACCTCGAGCTCGGCCCCGACTCCCAAATCATACAGCTTCACCTGTTCCCTATCCTGCTTAGAAATGTCCATGAAACGAACTGCAGAAAGTAGGCTCCCACTTAGTGGTTTACTCTTTTCCCCTCACCTCTTCTCAGATAACGCGGATTCGTCTTCGAAGCGTGCAAGAGTGGACAATAGCCAAGAGGACTATGCCATGATTCAGAATGAGGACGATGCCATTCCACCTTCACCCCCAGACACCTCGCTAGTACCTCGTGGTGCTACCATCAACTTTAGCGCATTAACCCGGAAGCTTGCGGAGACCAGGCGCGCAAAAGAACAAGAACCCGGCAATCTCTCTTCTCTTGAATCACACCGTCGACAACAAGACAGCCTCGTTTCCCATATCTTTATGGATCAAGATTTCTCTTGGCTAGACTTAAAACCGGACCATGCGTCAAGACCTTTGTGGATCAGCCCCGAAGACGGACATATAATTCTCGAGGCTTTTTCCCCAATAGCTGAACAGGCCCAGGATTTCCTAACAGCTATCAGTGAGCCTGTTAGCAGGTGCGTAGCAATGCGACGAAGTAGATACCCTGCAAATATGTGCTCCGCAGACCGGCCTTCATTCACGAATACAAACTCACTTCTTATTCATTGTACGCCGCGGTCTCAGTTGGACTACAGACGGAAGATATAATTGAAGTCCGTGCGCTATGCGCTCAACTATTCACAGAACCTAAGTACTGATAGTATTGTACCTCAAAGGTTCTCAATCGTCTCTCCAAGGTCAGTTCATTTAACCGCGCCTATGCGGATCTTAACCTCTAGAACTAAGGTCCCAGTACCCGAGAGCATTACGTCCTTTATACGTGAACGCACATTGAGCTATGGGAAAGTCAAGCTGGTTTTAAAGCATAACAAGTATTTTGTGGAGTCAAGCCACCCAGATACACTACAGTTACTTTTGAAGGATAGAATCATCCGCGAGGCTCGTTTAATCTCCGCACAGACGGACAATAGCATCAAGGCCGCCACATTCACAACAAATAAAGCCCCGGTGAAGGGAAACCTTGTTATACCAGGGACTAAGGATTCTGAGAAAAAGAAGGACGAGCCTGCTGGTGTCAGACCAACAGGGACTACTCGAAGCTCCGCTGATGCAGATTTGTTCACTTCTGTTGTGGGCGTCGAAGCGGGTATGTTACTGTGACTTATTGATCATTCGGCGTCCTTACTCGGGAAACCCAAACTCAGATGATATCGACGAAGATGATGACAATGTCCACGCGTTTGAAATAAATGATGCGAAGATCGATGTGAGCCATGCGTCTTACTCTACTTCCGGCGTTTCAAACTTCACCTCTAGGACGTAAAGAAGCGGTGCAACGAGCTCGAGTACCCAATGTTAGAAGAGTATGATTTCAGGAATGACACTATCAACGCCAACCTCGACATAGACCTGAAACCTGCGACTGTCATTCGACCCTACCAGGAAACTAGTCTTAGCAAGATGTTCGGTAACGGGTATGTTAGACCCGATTTGCATTCAACCTAGGCCTCACCCTTCGCCCCCAAGTCGTGCACGTTCCGGAATTATTGTCCTCCCATGTGGGGCAGGTAAGACCCTTGTCGGAATCACTGCCGCATGTACGATCAAGAAGTCCTGCCTTGTCCTTTGTACCTCCTCGTGAGTCGCACACGCATGTTAGGTTGACCATGCCCATATTGTTTCACCACTTCGCCGCAGCGTCTCTGTGATGCAATGGAAGCAACAATTTATGCTATGGTCTAACGTAACAGATCGTCAAATAGCAGTCTTCACCGCTGATCAGAAAGAAAAGGTTAGTTTAAATTACTAGCTTAAGTATACTACCTCCATCGACGATTTTTAAAGTTCGCAGGAGAAAGTGGTATCGTAGTATCCACCTATTCGATGGTGGCTAACACGCACAACCGGTCACATGAATCGAAGAAGATGATGGAATTCTTGACATCAAGAGAGTGGGGTTTTATCTTGCTGGACGAAGTTCACGTCGTCCCTGCTGCGATGTTCCGTCGAGTTGTCACTACAATCAAGGCACATTCGAAGCTTGGTCTTACCGGTGAGTTAGACTTCTATATCAATTGAGACACGTTCTCAGGACTCCCCCTCCCCCCAATTCTCTAGCGACCCTGGTTCGAGAGGACGACAAGATTGCCGACTTGAATTATATGATTGGCCCCAAACTCTATGAGGCCAACTGGATGTAAGAATTCGTGACACCACGTGTTTGCAATTCTCCTAACGCAGATCTGTTGCCCCCATCCAGGGACCTCGCCGCGAAGGGCCACATCGCAAACGTTCAGGTACGGCCTCGTTGCCATGTATCCTAGCAATTTTCATGACGGTTAATCCTGCGTTACCCAGTGTGCAGAGGTATGGTGTCCCATGACGCCTGAATTCTATCGAGAATACCTCAGGGAACAGTCGAGGAAGCGCATGTTGCTTTACTGCATGAATCCTAAGAAGTTCCAGGCATGTCAGTTCCTGATCAAGTATCACGAAGACAGGGGGGACAAAATTATTGTCTTTTCCGACAATGTTTTTGCTCTTGAGGTATGAACCAAGGGGCTGCACATTATCAGGGGCGACACTTATGGTCGTTTAAATTGTAGGCTTATGCAAGACGTCTTGGCAAGCTCTATATTCACGGCGGGACCGGACAGGTCGAGCGGATGAGAATTCTTAACCGCTTTCAGCACGATCCTCGAGTAAATACGATATTTCTTTCGAAGGTAAGTTTTTTGATGGTCGAACGTCCGGATCACAACTAAAATCCCAAATGATAGGTTGGGGATACATCGATCGACTTGCCAGAAGCAACCTGCCTCATCCAGATTTCGTCTCATTTCGGGTCGCGACGCCAGGAAGCACAGCGATTAGGTTGGTAACGTTTCTACAAGCCTAATTGCCATACTAAGATATTTTCCCAAGGTCGAATCTTGCGTGCTAAACGACGCAATGATGAGGGCTTCAACGCCTTCTTCTATTCGCTTGTGTCGAAGGATACTCAAGAGATGTTTTATAGCACCAAACGCCAACAATTTTTGATCGACCAAGGCTATGCTTTCAAGGTCATCACACACCTGGACGGGCTAGACGAACTTCCTGATCTCGTCTACAAGACGCGAGATGAGCAGATAGAGTTAATATCATCAGTTCTGCTCGCCAACGAGAGTGAGGCCGATCTTGGGTCCGATATTCGTGCTGCCGAAGGGGACCTTGCGGGCACTGTCACATCCAAAGACTTTGGGCCAATGAAATTCCCTGCAGCACAGCGTACGACGGGATCCCTCACCGCGCTAAGCGGCGCACAGCACATGTCGTACGTCGAACAGAACAAGTCTGCGAACAAAAAACTAGCTCGGGAAGTAGCCCCTCGACACAAACTGTTCGCAAAGCGGGACAAAGAAAAGGCTACTGCTCGGAAAGATGCTCGAGCGGGTCGGAGCTGATGGCAGGATACCGAGGCGTACCTTGCGGGTATGATTAGTTTTCGGTCGCTCGTGACATGATGTGTTTAATGAGTCTGAGTAAGGCATGTGCCGGAGATCTGGTTGTTGTGCCGCAAGTCAAAGTGATCTGAGTTGTTGATCTGGAGTAAGTCACAGGTGGTCTGAGTGTTTGTGATAGGAGGTGCCGACATTCAGTTCTGAGACAATTACAGCCATTTGTGGCCGCGATCGGTCCATGTATGGTGAGCGGTCGAAAAAATAGGGTTGTTTCTCAAAAGACGGTGAGGGTTCCGTGGATCTTCGCGGGACGGCATACGAATGCAGGGCGGCCACGAACTTGGGCCAGGCGGCAGGCCTGTTGTAGATGTGCAACACCGATTTTTCCGACTTTGGGGTCGCCCTTCTGAGCCCATCGGGCGATCGAATCTTGTGTGATCGACATTTCTGGGATGTCAAGTTTGGGTCGGACGTCCTTTTATATGTTTGCTCGACCGCCCGTAAGCAACTCTCGTCCCCCTTGCTCATTTCTCTATGTCTTCAAAGCGTGGCCGCAAAAGGAACGACAACCTCCCACCTAACCGTGCCCGTGACGTCCAGAGGGCTTTTCGCGCTCGACGCGCTGCCCATTTGCAGGTATGGCAAATCCACTTTTATGTGAAATTTCCATTAATTACATTTTTTCTTATCTTTGCAAATAGGCTCTGGAGCAGAGAGTATCGGAGCTCGAGGTAGAAAATGCCCGCCTCAGGAAGATAGTAGGCTGGCCACCCGACGATCGTCCTCCCTTGGGCAAAGGACCAACTGGAAAGGACAAACCCAAGTCCTACGATGGCGGCGGACCCCATCCCCTCGATTTCTTTTCTAATCGTGACTCTGAGTCGTCGGCTGCCGATTCATCATCGACCCGCACCAGCTCTCTTTCGCCATCTGCCGTTACACCTTCGCGTCCGATGCAGGTCATCGACAGTGAGGCCTGGGACCACGCCCTCATGATGAGTGACCACCATTCCGAAGTCGCTAGTTCCTCAGAATCCCCATATCAACTCGCACCCATGACCGCACCCATGGCCGCGCCGGTACCTTCTAAATCGCTCCAATTCACATCATATGGAAATTCCCTTCCCTCATCATCTCGAAATTCCATCTCCTCTTCTAGCAATATGTACATGGCTTCGCCATCTAGCTATCCTCATTCGGGTGAACGTCCCATGACGAATTCCTATAACAACCCGGGCTTCGTTATGCGCGGAGGTGATATGCGGGACGAGCCTCGACAGCAATATTCCTATTCTCAGTCATATCAAGGCCATGATCCGAATATGCACCCTAGTCCCCCTCCACCGGCACCTACTCCGCTACATTCGCATGCACACCCTAATCACAGGGAGACATCTACTCCATTTTCTCACCGACGTGCAGTCACCGAGTCGCAAGGGTTCTCGATTGTTCAACAACTACATCTGCCCAACCCTGCCCAGTTGCAACAAAATATACGACAGCCCGACATGCACCGTATGCATGACGGTAACGAACAGCAGTCTTATAGAGTTGCGTACGGGCCTGACGGCCGCATCAACTCAATGCCTTGACGGCTCGTCCTCTTCCCCCCGTCTTCATACCTTTAATAATTAGGACTAATCCATACCACACTGAACCAATCTAAAATAACAGCAGAGAATTGTATTGCTATTGTATTCTTCTTTCGTTATATACCTAGAAATGTACGACACTAACACTAAATACTAAACCACCGATTTACCTTACAATTTATAATATTCAATTGTACAGGGCTCTTTTTTTATGCGGGGACCTGCGGCACATCTACCATGATACTTGCGTGCGGGTCTGTGGCGCAGGCGAGGCACACATTGTGAGACTACATCACTGGACATAAAACCCCTTTTTTGAGACACGTGTATACTTGCCAACCAAGATCACCGTCCCTTGCATTCGGATTATCGATGACTGATTGTGTTCTGAGAGCCGAAGTGTTAATCAATCAATCAATGTAAAATATTAAACAGTCAAGGTATTAAAAGTCAGCCCAACCCAAAAAAAAACTCATTCTTGAGCTTCGGGCTCAAGATTACACCAATCAACCTTTCCATCTTTGCCATATTTATTTTCAAGCCATTCGTTGGCGGCTTTGAAATGACCGTTGCCCAGGAAACCCTTATGAGCAGAAAAAGGAGAAGGATGCTATAAGAGTCAATGGTTCAGGGTGTTAGCCTTTCAAAGATTTTAGAGATCGACGGCTTACGGCGCTTGTAAGGATGAGGTGCTTTCCCTGGTTACATGGATCAGTGGGGTGGGGGCGGAAAATCTCGGGCAGCTGACCTTTTTTAACTTGGCGACTCTTTTTCCTGCCCAGGCGCCCCAGGCAAGGAAAACTACTCCTCGGCCGATGCCGCTGCTCTCGGATCCATTGCTCCCAAGGTTGGCACCTCCATATTTATCAACAACGTCGACGACCCTGTCTGTGAACTCCTCCCAACCCTTGTTTGAGTGCGATCCTGCCGCACCCGCACGAACGGTGAGGCAGGTGTTCAGCATTAGGACTCCGTTCGATGCCCAGGTGGTTAGATTCCTGATGAAGCATGAATTTTACTACGATGGTACGGGAACGTGTCTGGGTGACTCACCCATGCTGTGGTACTTCGAACTCCGGATACTCCGTCTTTAGTTCAGCATAGATCTTAAGGGGTTTCAGTAAGGAAACGTGTTGTTGTAATATACCTTAAAATAGGTCATAAAAATATACCCTTACATTTCTCAGGGAAGGGGGAACTGGAATGCCAGTCGGCACGGAGAAGCAGAGACCTTGTAGACATCACCCGCGTTATTAGACGCCTGTAATAACTAGCCGAGGGTATGCTTACCATGCGCTTGCCCCTTGCCGTGGTAAGGATCTGGAAGAGGAAAAAGAATGTCTTGTGGTTTTGCGCAGTTATGATCAGGAACACGTACCTTGACCAATAATAACGACTTTGACCTTTCCTAAAGGTGTATTTGACCACGCATAAATATTTGCCGCTATGGGAGAAACGCGTGGCATTTGGCAAGTTAAATTAAATTCAGTAATCTAAGTAGAACATACGAGCGGGATATATTTTTAGTGTCTTGAGGCTGTCTGTCGCGCCCCTTACACCTTCTTCCCATAGAAACTTCTTGAGCTCTATAAAATATGGTTTCTTGATCTCGTCCTGAAGTAGTTTTAGCCTAATACATGACTTCAACACCTGCTTGCTTTATTTGTTCCAACGGAAAGTACAGTGCTTACCAGCTCTTTCCCATTACCTCGCACTCAAGTTTGAGAAGGGCTTTGTGTTCATCAGATAATGATTCTTGGAACGAAGCCAGCGAAAAGGGTATAGAATTTAATCTTTGGACGCCTCCGACGGTTCGTTTTATAGAAGTTGTCACCCTGGTCGATGAAGATGTGATTGAGCTTGTGGACGTGGAAACTTTCAGCCTTTTAGCTGAAGGTTCAGAGGAGGATTTCTCCTGGGAGCCAGAGAACATATCCATGAGCGTCCGCTGGCGTTTAACTTGACTCGGGGCAGCCACCGTGACGGATTTCACGTCTGGGGTGGGAGAATCATCTTTGTCGGCCTTCGGCTTTTCCACAGAAACAGGATCGACGTCCTCGAGATATACCGTTCCTGCCATGTTAATCACGGTAAATCAACAGCAAAGAAGAGAAAAACGCGCTTGAACCGACAAAGACGCGTGGTTGAAAAAGTAATTAGTTGGAGCCACCTATGGCCTGACAACACTACTAGCCCGATTAGGATATGACATTTAAGATTAAACACGACCAATCACGACCCACGTGATATTGACGAAGTGTCATGCAGCTACACTTTTGTGAGCTACGGTTGACTGTACATTCTTGCTCGCTGTGCGTAAACTTTTATAGATCCACCTAGCTGGGTCCTTGCGGCCCTTCAATCTGCCACACTGTCTCGTTCACGCTCCTCCCCTTCACCTCCGTCGTCCAGGGTGCCCACAGGACGCAGCAATCCGAATCGGAGGCAAGTACAAAACGGGCGAATTCGTAGAAGGTTAAATTCGACTAGTAGCAGTACGACTGCTCGACCAAACGCAGAATCCTTGTCAGGGAGTTTAGATTGGAGTACAAGCTACCAGGCTGGGTCTTCAAGGTATAAATGTGTCTTCTCATCAGAGCTGCACGTTATAACGATTGGTGGTCGGGTTAGTTCTGCATCAAGAAGTAGCTCCGATGACTCCGAGACTGAAGACGAACTTCCGGCTTCTGACCGTGGAAGAGCCTTTTCTCAGAATGGCTTGAAAAATGGTCCAAATGGCCATTGGGAAGTAAATTCACCATCGTCTGCACCACGTCGGCGCAGCCCCCAAGCAGCGTCTTCCAATGACTCTGCAGGAAGTCCATCCGGGTTGCTGAATCCACGAGTGGCGTTTACTCGTTCGCGTTCTCCGGTGGTTCGGCCTTCAGGCGGGTCGA
The DNA here is from genome assembly GCA_900068955.1 of Clitocybe nebularis. Classification (NCBI taxonomy): domain Eukaryota; kingdom Fungi; phylum Basidiomycota; class Agaricomycetes; order Agaricales; family Clitocybaceae; genus Clitocybe; species Clitocybe nebularis. The sequence continues at coordinate 63,617 of CEMJ01394183.1, read as the reverse complement.
AGACCTCATCTCGGCCGCACAGACATATGTCGCCTTCTCTATCTCGTGCCTCTCGCAGTCGACCGATCTGGGATGTGGTCACCTTTTTTCCAAGGATGGTTGAATTTCGCGTAAAATTCTGGCCCACCTCATGGATATTGTCATTCTCCGCTGATACCCGAAAATGTGGAGAATCCTGGATTCTCATGGGCGCCGTCCTTTACGCAGCTTGGTCTCTATACAGCCTAGAAACTTTCTCCTTAGAGTCTACTGAATGGATATTAACAGGTAAACTTCTCTTGTAATATATCGATCGGTGTCGCTAAACTCTTTCTTAGAGCTTCTACTCCTCACTGTCTTTTCTGTCTTGTATAGTTTGTGGACACATAGTACATTATCGCATCTCAAGACCATTGAATCACCACCACTACATGACACATTATCATTATCACCCTCTTCCAAACATCAGCCCACCACACCACAGCGTTCTGAGACTCGAGAACCCAAACGCAACACCATTAGTCCAGTTCTGAAGAATGATTTTGGCTTCATATGGATGTCTGTCCCAAAGAATTATAGGTTTGTGTCATCCTCTCTAATTCCGCATCTACCTTGACACCAATGACTACAAATAGAGAATCTCTTGATGACGGCATCTTTACAGCACTTCTTTTAGGACCGCTCATTGCGTCAGGTTTACTGGTTTCTGCTCTGCGGTTAAACCCTGACTCTTCAAACATACTGCCGGAGGGCTGGCGGATCGAAAAACCAGCGGAACTGTTAAACTCCCAGGATCCATACAGTGTTCACAAAGCCCTCGTTCTGTCACGTTACAGCCTGGTGGATCTAGCAACCTTTTGTTCTACTATCTTACTATTTCATGTTTGCGCATCTTGGTGGTTGGAGGGCAGATTTCGAAAGCCTGACACGCCCGAGGAGGAACGAGCTTCAGTACCGCGTAGTGAAGGCCTCAGGTCCTGGTATTATATTGTATTTACTTTCGCAGTGAGTATTGGGGCGTTCGGGGTCAAGGCGTTCTTGCAAGGGCAAGGATACGGAATCTGGCAGCGTGCGTTACTCATTTCTTTCCTTTTTCTGATTACTGTTCTTACGGCGGCACCTAACTCCCTAGATCTAAACTATTCTGAAATAATATTCGCATCGTTATTCTATCAGTTTACCCTCTACATTGCTATACGTCTGGCACATCGTGGGTTTACTCTTGGGGAGTTGGGCTTAGTGTGCTTCGGTGGCACCTCCATATTCATGGAGTTTTTGAACATTACTATAGCCAGTGTATCTATCTCTTTCTTATGACATCCTCTCGATCGCTGAAATACAAACAAATAGATTTGGCCGGTTACAACACCTTTCATCAAAACCTATCGCCTTCCAACGCCCCTCCTCATATTCCAATTGTCGCTGATCGCAGGCTCCTTCCTGACTGGGTTCCTTCTCGCCCCTTTCCTTGTTCTGTCACGTCACATCGCACAAAGACCTGTCCGTCGTCTCCGCTTTCCGCAGGATAAACAACGTAACCGCCGCTACCTCGCACTCGGATTTTATGTCGGCACCGTTCTTATTGTCGGCGGTCTCATTGGCATGTGGACGCGCTGGTGCCTTGGCAAGCGGGATCCATGGCTATGGGTCATATTTTGGATTCTGGAGGGCAAAAGGAAATGGAGCCGTCCCGCTCTGTTGGCGTACTGGGCTTTGCTAGGCTGCCTAAGTGTAGCGGGATGGAACCGTCAGTTAGCGAGGTCGAGGAAATACAGGCCTAGAAATCCTACAGGCGAGAACCATATCGCTCCAGGAATCCTTGATACTCTTTCGCCTCAAACAATAGATTCCACAATGACCCCAGCACCGCCTACCCCACCGCCTGCGTCCGGCGGTCCATTGGGTATGTCATTTTCCAATTTACCGGCACTGCCGAATCTGCCGAACGGAGCGAATGTGACCAATGTCGCAACGGATTTGTTGGATGCTGCCGACAAGCATGTGCCGACCTTGGGGCTGAATGCGAGGCGGAAATTTTTCCATGCGCTCGCTGTTGTGATGTTTATTCCGGGATTGGCTCTTGATGTCAGAACACTTATTTCGTCTTGATGTTTATTGATCTCATCTTTTTGGGTTGTTTACAGCCGGCTTTTACACATCTCTCGTTTAGTGCTGCGTTCGCCTTGTTTACATTTACGGAGTATGTTCGATACTTTGCGATCTATCCTTTTGGGGCAGCTGTTCATCTGTTCATGAACGAGTTCCTGGATCACCGAGATGGTGGGACTGCCATATTAAGCCACTTCTATTTGTTGACAGGGTGTGCTGGGTCTTTGTGGCTTGAAGGGTTTGTCGCCTCCACCTCTGTCTGAGTACTGGATTCTAAGGACCACCTTTGTAGCCCGACCCAATTACTTCAATTCACTGGAATCCTCACCCTCGGTGTTGGAGATGCAATGGTGAGTCTGGTACAAGAATTGGCTGTCTAACAGCAACCGACCTATTGTTAGGCTTCCATAGTCGGCAAGCGAATTGGGGGCCATCGATGGTCCCCCTCTACGTCCAAAACACTTGAGGGAAGTATGGCATTCACCGTCACGATCGTGGCGTGTGCTTGGATTCTTCGCCTTTGTGGGTATGCTGAATCATTTTCGGTCCGTGTATTCCATGACAAAAGCACCGTCAAATACTCATCCATGTCGATTATAGAGTTTACGTTATACAGCTGTCGTGGGCGTCTCGTCGGTGTTGGAGGCGCTGTCCGACCAGAACGACAATCTTACGTTGCCTCTATTTATGTGGAGTATGTTAGTACTTGCGGATGTATAGACTAGAAAGGGTGTAGAATTGGGTTATATAATAGGTAGTTTGTGTTACAGAATATTTCTTTTGGGGAGTGTCCGGTCACCTAACGAGGTAAAATAGGCCGGGGATTCTTGCCCTGGCCACTTGAATGTGTACCTTGACTTCGGACGTTGGGGATCTCGGATTCCATCCCTCACATATATTTTAGTTGTCCTATATATATTGGTATAAATGAATGACTTTTTAAATGCCAAGCTTGTGCACTTAGAGTTATGATGTGTAGCTAGGAAGAGTTCTTTTGCTGATAACGGTTAAAGTAACCTGGACAATGATCATGACGACAATGCTTAATTGGGTCTCTATGACCTCACCTTTCCCACGGATCCGATCGCCGGCCGGATGCTGCCAGCATTGGTGGAGCGATGGTTGGTTAGTAACAAATCCCTCTGGCTGGAGTCAAACTGGCTTATAATCGCTTTCAATCACTCTCCTTGTACTCCTATCGTCTTCCCTTCGTTCTACTTCGGATTTCTCCCATTTGCTTATTGTTCTCATGTTGGCCAGCTGATCCTGGCACCAATATATCCTCTCCATTCTTGTACCAAAAGATAACGGCTCCTAGGCTCCTAATTTACTCATGCCCCCAGAACAAAGTTCGTCATCACCATCAGCCAGCACCAACGGCATGTCTGTACAGCTGTCCACGACCTCCCCGCACAATTCATCTTGGGCTGGCGTTTCAGGTCCATCTAAAAGGCCTGTACGAAAGTCCATGAGGCCATCGACAGCTCCCGCGAAGGAAGACTCGACTTTACTTCCTTCCTTGCCGTCTGGCCACATCTTCTCCGCCCAAGAATCACTGCGATACATCTCGTTGGAGTCCAAGGGCAAGAAACGTGATACCTTCCATCATATGCAAACTGTTGACGAAGACGACGGTGATCAAGTAACGGCTCTTGATTTGGGTATGTGTACCAAAGCAGCACCTGTATTCTCATATCTTTCTCCTCTAAAGACAATATTCTAGGATCCCTGCCTTCACCTTTTGACGTCGGTGACGAGGCCATTCCTGGGCCAACTAGCGATGGCCCGTATGTTACAAACCACTCGGACTGTGATTGGGCCACATTTGTCACCGCCTATGCATCAGGACGCTGGGACCCACACCGGACGCCCAATCCCCCGCGATCTTATCTGGTTTCCTCTACCCCTACATTGGTCCTGTCCGAGTCAACACTTTCATCTGGGACCAGACCAGATTTACTCCCCTTTGAAGATCGGGACGCTTCTGGAAATGTCATAAATGGTTGCTTGCCGCAAGCTACGAAATCTGACCCCCAGATCCTACAAACTTCTGTGACTGGCGGCTCTCAGAGCCTAACGCCACTGGACAATTCACCTCCCGCGGCCTTCAACTCCAACTCAACTTCAACTCTGTCGTTATCCCCATCTGCATCACTTTCGTTCAACCGGTTTCGCCCAGCTGCAATAAACTTGCCTTTAACTACACACCGCATGCGAAACTCTTTCTCGACGTCCTCTGCACAGCCACCACCCACCGATATGCTGGCATCGTCAACCTCTTCTGCCCACTCGAACGCAGAAGTTCAAACAACAGTAGCGACTATGCGATGGGCCGCAGCACGTATTGATATCTCGCCACTTGCTCTCCCTTCTCCAGAGCACGAATTGACTGATCCTATGCGCGGGGTTCTGGCCACTGTTCCTGGATCGCACCCTCCAGAAATAGAATTTAGTTTACATGATCGCGCACCAACCCCAGGAACCAGTCGGAAACCCCGACTGACGAGTTTCTGGCATGGGACAACAGACGTAGAGGCAACTCCTAACCATAATGTGATACCTACCCGCCTGGCTCACATTACGACTGGCTCTGACTCAGCCACAGAAGACTCGTCTCCAGCTCAAGATGGCACTGTGGATGACCTAAAGCCACCACCTCCTGCGTCGGCACCTGCGGCTGATACCTATCACAGCAATGAAATCTTGCCCACTGATTATTTCGGCACGATTGTCTGTCCGGCTGAAGTACAGCCCAGCGTCCCAAAGGGACTCGTATCCCCCCCTGTCGTCATGCGATCTGCCACGCCGTTGACTGAATTAGGGACGGTATCAGTACCTGCGCTGCCCAGAAGGGTCTGCCTTACGCGACAAACTTCGTCTCCACTTCCCTCCTCATCACCTCGTGAGCAGCGGTTCCCAGGTGGGAGAGTGGCATCGGAAACTATCACGTCTGTCAAGGCAGGCCGCGCAGCAAAGGAAGAACAGATGTTTGCGGAACTCGGTTACCTTGCCCCTCCGAA
>CEMJ01394183.1:46048-57615 GCA_900068955.1 Clitocybe nebularis | reverse complement strand
GTTCAACAGATTCAACTTCGCATCCGAGACCGTATCCAGAACTCGGCAAGTTGTTAGCAGGTAATTTCAAATCATATATTGACATATTAGCTGTATAGATGGAACAGTTCAGCCGCGAATGTCTCGAAATCGATACGGAGGCTCATGCTCAGGGAAAAGGCGGTCGTCCCGACCTTATTGTAGGTTCCTCAATGGATAAAGTCTATGACCGTGCCGCCAAGCTGGTAAAGAGAACACTCGACGTCGAAGGCGTCATCGTCATGGATGTATCTCATTGCGAAGTCCTGGAATCTATGAGCGCGGAGGGCAGTGTGTCTGTGAATATGCACTACGGCGACCCACAGCTTGAGGTCTCCCAAAGACAGCTGTCCTCTGATGAATACCACAAGCTCAATGCGTTCTTTGCAAAACATCCGGATGGGAAAATATCGGAAGGTATTGTTCCCCCAAGTTTCAGACCCTTTTTGCCGACACACATACAATATGCCTTGAGTATGCTGTCGAAATTGTTATCAAGGGCAATGCTGAAGATACGATTTTTACAGCCGTCCCCATCTTCAATATCGACAAGAGACCTTTCGCACTTCTTTGCGCTTACAACGCATCCGACCAGACAAAGCGTTATGTAAGTGCTTCTAGTAACCAACTTCTCTCAGGCTAACCCAACCCCTTTCACAGCTGGAGGGTCACGAGTTGTCATACCTACGGGCCATCGGTAAGTTGAGCACCCTTCGGTCATGAGTTGGCTGATTGTCACAACCACAGGCGTCATTATTCTTTCCGCTGTTCTTAAACGCCGGATGATTCTCGCGGACAAAGCGAAGAGTTTGTTTATATCAAAGTAGGTGTTTCCCGGGCTCTTCTTAGAAGAAATCTAAACCTTTATTACAGCATCTCGCACGAGCTTCGGACACCTTTGCATGGGGTTTGTTGGCATCCTTAATCCGATGCAAACTCTCTAACATACTTTTAGATTCTCGCAGCAGCAGAACTTCTCAGTGATAGTCATCTAAACCATTCTCAACTATCATTTTTACAAACTGTCCAAGCTTGCGGAACCTCACTAGTGGAGACCGTGAACCATGTCCTTGACTTTACTAAATTGAGCGGCAACTCAAAGGCTGGAGGGGTTGAAAATGTGATAGTCCCCTCAAAGTCAGTTCCTATTGATTAACCTCTTGCTCATCTTCTTGACTAGGCACTCTACAGAGTCGATCTGATGCAGCTCGTCGAAGAAGCCATTGATGGTTGTTGGATTGGGCACCGGGCGCGTATAGGGATAACAGGAGATTCTGGAATTGGTAGTGTGTATTCCCCCCCAAAAGATGACCGGGGTTCACCGGTAGCCACACGAAGAATCCCAGTTGAGACTGTTGTTGATATAGGGTTTCGGCAAGAGGTATGGAAACATGTAACCTCCGACCCCTATCATCTTAACGTGAGCTTTTCTAGGGATGGTCGCTCAAATGTGAAAGGGGTGGCCTACGTCGAGTTCTAATGAATGTATTCGGGAATAGCCTAAAATTTACAGCCGTAAGTAATTCTTTACTACTTTCAAGCGATCGCTAACAGGTATTCCCACAGAATGGCTTCGTTCATGTTGTACTACGGGAATTGCCTCGAAACGAGGATGACCCCCCAAATAAGATAAAGATCGAGCTCGCAGTCCTCGACACGGGGAAGGTTAGTCATATCAACGCCTGCACCCGATACACACAACTAATTGTAAGCACTAGGGTATAAGTCAAAATTTCCTGAAGGTATACTTAGGCAATTATAGCCGTGTATGTAACTAACATCTAACGACACAGAACCAACTTTTCCACCCGTTCTCTCAAGAAAACCCATTACAAACTGGGACTGGCCTCGGGCTTGCCATTGTGAATAGCATAGTCACATCTGAGAGCGTCGGCGGCAAGGTTGAAGTCTGGAGTGAGGAAGGTGCGGGTACAGAAATCAAGGTCACCTTTTCGGCCGAAAGGGATGACGATGATATCGAAACATCACCGGAAATGACGCCTTTCAAGCTCGATGACCAGCCCGGTCTCCCGACGATTTCTCTCATTGGATTTGATTCTCCACACAGGGGCGTCGACCTCCTTCGTCAAGTCCTTGAAACGTATCTTACCTCGTGGTGGGGTTTCCAAATAAGCCCGGATCGTGGGGGCATAGTCATCCTTAATGACGATCCTTCGGTCATTGTTACCGCTACAGAGCGCCGCGACACAAGTCGACCCTTTATAATTCTATCCGCCGCACGTGGAAACCCTACAATAATGGCCGTCGCCAGTGACTATGAGCGTATAGGTGGCTTTTGTCGTATCCTCTATAAACCTGGTGGACCATCTAGACTTAGAGCCATCCTCAAGCTCTGTCTTCACGCCCTCAAAATTGGCTCAAGGGTCCCATCTCCGCAAGGTCGGCACGTTAGCGAGGACTTTAAATATATGGCTCTATTAGAAGAGAAAGAACGAATGCCGTCTGGCTCTTCTATCCCGCGACGTAATTCAGAAGAAAGTCGCACCTGGTCTCGTAGATACCCGCCCCGACCTCCGATGTCGCCCCGTTCATCAACAACGACCCCTACCATGACTCCCTGGCTTTCACTGTCATCCGCGACTGCGCCTGAGAATAATACGGTGGAGGGGGACAGTATAATGCCAACTATACCCATTGGCTTTGGTGGCTCACTTTTGAAATCAGCAGTTGGTGCGATAGATGCACCTGAGCGTCGATTCCGGGTGTTGGTTGTGGAAGACAACAGCATACTGAGAAACTTACTGTAAGCATATCTCAGCGCTCTTATATATAGTCCCCTAATGGCTGTCAAAGTATCAAATGGTTGTCCCAGAAAGTGAGCATAGCATTTTATAAATGAACCACTGATCACTAACGACTTGGTTTAGGGTTACGATTTTCGCGATGCTGTTGACGGGCGTGATGGGGTTTCTGTCTATAAAAAGGAGGGTCCATTTGAGTATGTACCCAAGAACTCCTTTTAATCCACACCACTGAGCAAAAACTAGTGTTGTGCTTCTGGACCTATCCATGCCGGTACTTGACGGTCAGTCTTTTCGCGAGTATTGTAAATGTTGCCTGACACAAAAGTAATAATTTCAGGCGTAGCCGCTACCGCTGAGATTCGGCACATTGAATCTACACGTTTGGAGGCACCAGATCCTCCCAACCCTACCCGTATCTTGGCATTGACAGGCATGTCTTCACTTGAAGACAAGCGCCGAGCCTTTGAAGCTGGAGTTGACGGCTAGTAAGCGAAGACTTCTCCGACGGGATATAATCACTAACGCTAGCTCTAGCCTTGTCAAACCCGTAGCCTTCAAAACCCTCGACGAGATGTTCCACAAATTAGGAATATCATAGACTCGAGAAGCCGCCAAAGACTGAACGTTTGGGTGGGGCTCGACCTCGGTATTGTTTTTTTCCTATCTGCATATGCTTTTGCATCATATATCACCACGATGGACACGTTGTAAAACACCGTTTCTCGTTTATTTCCCTGTTGTGTACATTACGTATCTCCCAGTCTTGCAATTGCCTTCATTCTGTAGCCAAATAGCCCTCATGGTAACTTATTCTTTAGATCTCAGCAATTTATGATCATTTTTGCGTTCTAGCCGACGCGAGTATACAGAAGGTCCATTACAAGATAGATAGATCAAGCATAACTGACGGGTAGATAATTGTGTGGGCATTGGCGTACGTGCCCTTTTCGTTTGAATATTAATACAACTTTGTTTCAGATTTCCCCTAACAGTCGAGGGCGTTCAGCTTGCGATTTTGATACCATTGGTTTGCGGCACGCCATTGGCTTGGACGTCGTTGTCTAGTTGCGCCTGTGCCCGATGCTTGGTCAACAAACGATCAAGCGCCTCCTTTTGGCCTACGGCGAGCTCTCCGGATTGAATACCAGAGTGGTAAACCCTGAGTAGTGAATCCACATCGTCCATCGATTGTGTGCGAACGTCAGCCAGCTCCTTGATCTTGGCTGTAGCATCTTTGACCTGTATGGGGTAAAGGTTATATCAAGAACGGCTAACGGTGTAGAGCGGGGGAACTGACCTCGGCATCAGTTAACTTCAGTCCGAGTTGCTCGACTCGTGACTTGACGGCATTCCATCCAGTCAAACGATGCCTAGTAAATGGGGTTCAGTAATTCCTCGTGAAGAAATCTGAAAGGAGTGTACCCAATGGAGACGTAACGAGTGAGTCCGAAATCTTCTGGCTTGAGGATTTCGTATGTGCTTGGGTTGTTTAGGATAGCCTTAGCGTGGATACCAGCCTTGTGGGTGAACGCACAGTAACCCCTACATGTACAGATAAATATAATGTCGGTAAAAATAGCAGAGATTACGTACGTGATTGGGTTCATGAAAGGAATGTTGACCTCAACGGCCTCCGCGACAAGATTCTCAATTTCACGGAGCATGGGCAGGTTGTACTTGGACTTGACGTATTCCGGGTTCGCTGCGTATAGGCAAGCAACAAGGCCTCCGAGAGGTGTGATACCAACGCGTTCACCGATACCAAGGACGGCTAGAACATGGATTTTAGGTCACGTTGTCCATGTATATATAAATTTACTTACATGTATCAATGTGTGTCGCGCCTGCTTCAAGGGCAGTATATGCATTGGCAATAGCTAGATTCAACCGTAAGAAGATGAACAATGAATGTAAATAAAGACACATACCCATTCCGGTGTCATTGTGGAGGTGAAGTTCAATGTCACACCCGACAACTCCCCTAAGGGTCCTTACCAAATCATATACTTGACGGGGGTTGGCGCACCCAACGGTGTCGGCAATACCAACCCTGTTGACACCAATCTTGTCGACGGTTTGGTAGATAGATAGTAAGTCGACAAGATCTGAGCGGAAGGAATCTTCCGACGAGAATCTGACTTCGATCCCTTTAGACTTGACAAACTCAATTACTTCGATGGCGGTTTTAGTGATATAAGCCATGTCCTTCCCATGTGAGAATTCTCTGAGGAAAGAAGACGTGCCAATGACGACATCAACGCCATCAACGCCTGTGACATACGGCACCAATTAGATTTTTATAGTACAAGTGTTTAAGGCGATATTAATTACCTGTCTCGACGGCGATTCTGGCATCGTCCATATGACACCGGATATGGGTGAGAATCTTGGCCTTCAAGCCGAGCTTGCAGATAGTTTCGCAGTCTGCCCGCGACTGCTCCGAAGCTGCGGGCGATGTGAGCTCGATGTACTCGACACCAAAGGCATCTAGAGCCTTGGCGATCGCAACTTTGGTCTTGGTGTCAAAGAAAGCATTGGCAAACTGCTCGCCCTCTGTTATGAAAAAGAAAATTGAACATCGGTCAGATGAGAGGCAATCTTTTGACGCCTTCAGGGGGACTTGCCTCGAAGGGTACTCTCAATGATATTGAAGTTTGAGATGTTGGAAAGGAAATCGGCAGCGCGAGGGGCATATGGGTTTCTATGTTCTTGTGTGCCATTGGTTCTAGGTGGGGTTCCTCGCTTTCCATTTGCATTGCGATTACCGTTTGTCAATGGGACGGGGACCATCTGACTGGGGTCTGAGGGTAGTGAATCGCCGTTTTGGTGGGGGCACATTTTGAAAGGATGGTTAAACACAAGTTGTGTGATGTCGACGGTTAGGATGGAGATTGGTTGTTGGCCAGACTTTTTAAGATGCAGGCTCTATATACGTTTTGTAAAATTTAATGACTCGAAATTTACTGATGGAAGTAACTCACGTGATAGATAAGATTCTACTTTCGGCCCGCTAATTTATTGACATTTGACAGCTTCGATGCAGCAGTTTTGCAGGGTACAGTTACTGCCACCGATAATACCTGATCACGATACTTCCTATAAACACATTACTGGCGCTTTGTCGGTCTATTTTTTGCCTGAGCCCCCAGATAAGCGCTCAATATACTCTCAAACACCTCAAACGAATCGCGCCCATAAAGCCTAAGCACCCAAGCATCCTCCTGTGTAGAAACCGAATGGACATCAGTACCACCCCCATGGGTTTCGTGATAGAAGATTTACGTCCTCAGCGAAGGTATCGGAGAACCTCACCGCAGTCTATTTATCGACGGGAAAATAAAACGGTTTAATCACTTCCAGCTAACTCCTAAGCGTCGTTGGTTACTCCGACAAGTAAAATAAGACATGGGGTGTGCGCGATATGACAGCTTATTCTCGTATTTACGATACCTGCGGCAGGTGAAAATAGATTGATCAGAGCGTAGTATCAACAAGATATAATTACTTGTCAGCCATTGGCTTGTCGAAGGCGTTCCTGCAGCCGTCGTCGCCGAGACTTCGCTATACAATATTTTTCTACGCATCTTTGAAACCGAATGAAGGGACTCGGGGATGCACCCTATTGTACCAACCTCCCATGTCCGACCAACACTGTGGATACGACACCTATACATCCATTCAGTTGACATCTCCGACGCTAGGGGTGGTAGATGTACATGGTTGAGCCGGCGAGATGCTGCGAAACAAGCCAAGACCCTTCGAGTGGAATGACGGGGAAGCAAGCGAGATGCATGTGGGCGAGAAAGTTAAACAACTCTTCTCTCACACCGTGTCTCGGCATGAACACTTTCACAGTTTCGGTCACAAAATGACATGGAGCATCGGCGGCATCTGTAGGCACCCCAATATCCGCATACAGAACATAGCATCCGTGGAGGGTATACCGGCTGTGCGGTATGAGCAGTGAGATAGGTTGGAACGGAGGGGGGAAGAGAAGCAATATTCTGCGAGAAGGTTAGTGTTAGGATTCCAGGTCTAGGAGTTAGCACCATAGTGGTGATGCATGAACGAACTCAACCCACTGATTCTTCGATGAGCGTTGCAAGGTTTTTGCGATAGAGCAACGCAGTTCGGACGCTCATTGTCGACTTCTTCTTTTTCGCCGCCGCGGACACCCCCAAGATGTTGAGGTTGCGTTTGTCGGAGATAGTTTGTCTTGCACGACCTTTTGCAGACTTACTGCCAGCTTCTTCCTCGTCTTCTCCAGCCAGAAGAGTAGGCTCGGCGTAATTGGATCGCTATAAAATGAAGCGGCGTAGGTCCACTTGGGTCTATATATGATAGAACGCCTTACCTCAAGCTCATCGAGGTGTCGTTTAGTTCGTTTTGCTATGACCTCGGGTGCCAGACCTTGAATATTGGAATTAGCTTGGGCATCTGTATAACGTTAGTTCTATCTCTTTAACAAAGAAGATTGGATCCCTACGCCTCTCTCTTAATTTCTTTGGAGGCATTCTTACAATGAGTCAGTGGTGATCGGCCGAGACGTTCGGAGCTCAAGATAATTTGGACAGAGTGTTGACAAGGGTCAACCGTCAAGCACGCCATCGACTCTTTGGATACATATTTCATATCACAAAAACTTGCGTTCCTTCCATCTTCTTTCGAGTTAGGTTACATTTCTAAGATACTTGCCTTAACATCGACTTCCACGAGGAGAGACTGGAGGCCTACGCAACGGAAAAACACACTTTCTCATAACTAATTCCAACCGATACATAATGGCACCATCAATCGACCCCAAAACATCTGCAAAACTGCCCATCTACGACCTGCCTACTCCTGAGCCTGAGTCACCCATATTAGGAAGGAAACCGTACAGGTTTTCGACGCTATGTGCCACAGTGGAGAATCCAGGCATGAAGGACCAATATGGGAGTAGCTCGGTTCCAATCTATCAGACATCGACCTTCAAGGGTGTCGGTAACGAGTATGATTATTCGAGGAGTGGGAACCCTACTAGAAGCCACCTTGGTATGTCAATTTATCTTTTTAGAGAAAGTACGAGATTGAATGTACGTCAGAACACCATATCGCAAAAATCTCATCGGCCGACCATGCATTCGCTGTGTCATCGGGCATGGCAGCCCTTGACGTTATCTTACGACTCCTGAAGCCTGGGGACGAAGTTATAGCCGGGGACGACTTGTATGGCGGCACCAATCGACTACTCACATACATCCGTACCCATGTCGGTGTTACCGTCCACCACGTCGACACGACCGATCCAGCATCGCTACATGCTTTCATACACCCCACCAAGACCGCCATGGTTCTTCTAGAGTCTCCGACCAACCCCTTGCTGAAGATCGCAGATCTTGCGACTATCAGCAAGGATGTTAAGGAACGGTCTCCAAACGCTATTGTTATTGTTGATAACACTATGATGAGCCCTTATCTACAAAGGCCGCTTGAACATGGGGCCGATGTTGTGTATGATAGTGCGACCAAATACCTCAGTGGTCACCATGACTTAATGGCTGGTGTTATAACGTGTAATCGAGATGATATTGCGAAGGTATTTGTTTTTTTACGACTATACAATGCGTTTCATGTTCTCAAAAATCTCTCACGAGTAGCAATTAGCATTTACAATAAACTCCATCGGAAACGCACTCGCTCCGATTGACTCGTTCCTCCTACTCCGCGGAATCAAAACCCTAGCCCTCCGTATGGACCGACAACAAACGACTGCGAACATCGTCGCAGATTATCTCAACACATTGGGCTTTCACGTAAATTACCCCGGACTTTCCGATCATCCAGGGAAGGATGTTCACGAGCGAATCGCAGACGGCAACGGAGCAGTCCTTAGTTTTGAGACCGGCAGCAAGGCTTTGAGTGAGCGCGTGGTCGGAGGAACTAGGCTATGGGGCATTAGTGTAAGTTTTGGATGTGTGAACAGTCTGATCAGCATGCCCTGCGTCATGTCGTGAGTGAAAGTCAACGTCCATAAACCTAACATCTGTTGACGTACACCCTATGTAAATGCAGGCACGCATCTATCGATGCCGCCACACGCGCAGCCCGCGGTCTTCCCGAGGACCTCATTCGTTTATGTGTCGGGATAGAGGATCCGCATGATCTCTTAGACGATCTTGAACACGCACTGGTTGATGCAGGTGCTATCGAGTTCAATGTTCAACAGCACAGGTACATCCGTGTTCCTGGCCCTGAGACTGGGGCCGCCATTAGTCGGGCAGTTAAGAAAATGGAGTTGAACACCAGTGACCAGGAATTGGAATGGTTTGTCAGTGCACCTGGAAAGGTCATTCTATTTGGGGAGCACGCCGTTGTTCATGGCGTGGTGAGTTCATTCAATCTTGAAGTCTGGAGCAATGGGGAAATGAGCGCTATTCTGAGACCCCTGACTCGTACTGCGAAACTCTATCATCATCCGGCTCTTGGACGTTCTTGCTCATCTAAAATTATAGACCGCAATTGCTGCATCAGTGGACCTCCGGTGCTATGGCCTTACGACCCCTAGAGGTGACGGAAAGCTTTCAGCACACTTCAGTGACATCGATAACTTCTACCATGAATGGGATATTGAAGCCTTGCCCTGGGATACTGTGACGGCTATACCAACGGGCAGCGAACACCCGGATATCTTGGATCAGAAACTGATCGACGCTATCATTGAAGGTCCTTTGAAGGGACTCCGCGATGACCAGAAGAGCGCTCAAGCTGCGTCTCTAGCGTTCCTCTACATGTATCTAGTTCTTGCGAAGGATGGAGACAGGTATGTTGTTTGTCATCGCCGCGGACCTCCCTAAGTCCCTTAATACTAGGCCCTCAATTAACTTCACCGCGCGATCAACCCTTCCCGTTGGGGCAGGCCTCGGTTCTTCTGCGTCATTCTCCACTTGTGCAGCAACAGTACTACTCCTACTCCAGAAACGGATCACTCTCCCATTGCCTCCGGCTCCTTCATCTTCTAGTACCGGTCATATTCACGTCTCGCATCAAGGTCGACGAGCCATCCCGCAGGATGTGGCAGAAGAAGTGAATCGATGGGCATTTATAGCAGAGAAGATTCTACATGGTAATCCAAGTGGAGTAGATAACAGTGTCGCAGTCTTTGGTGGCGCCCTGGCGTACACCCGTGCAGGCTTTGAAAGGAAGAGCGGCATGGAAGCAATACAAGGGTAAGTTCCGATTTCCTGCTCTTGACCTAACCATCGTACCTGACGGATCACCCACCCCTTAGGTTCAAGTCCTTGAAGTTCCTGTTGACCAACTCGAAGGTGCCGCGAGATACTAAGAAGCTCGTCGCCGGTGTTGGAGAGAAAAAGGCGAAAGTGCGTCGGTAGTACAAAAAGCGGGGGGCCCTATTCATATCCAATATTTTCAGGAACCAGAGCTAGTTAATGGTATTCTACAAGCCATCCAGAGCATTAGCGATGAAGCCAGGAGAGCATTGGCGGATCCGGAGTTGCCCCGTGATTCATTGCTATCCGCGCTATCAGTACGCTGCTGACTTGATCCCACCTCGTGTAATGCTGATGATATCCCACTCTCCCTTTAGATACTAATCGAAGAAAACCACGGCCATTTGGTAACTTTGGGTGTATCACACCCCTCGCTTGAGGCTATCAAGGCCCAAACTGCAGCTGATCCCTACCATCTCAGCACCAAGCTTACTGGTGCCGGCGGAGGAGGATGTGCGGTGACTTTGGTCCCGGATGGTACGTGTGAGGCTCCTTCATGAAACGGGAATCGATCTCAAATCCACACTAGATTTCAAGGCACAGGACCTCCAGGATCTGATCAGTGCACTGATCCGCGAGGACTTCCAGCCATATCTCACATCTGTTGGAGGTAGTGGGCTCGGGATCTTGTCGCCGTATGGACAACCCAACCGTAGATCTGCTGTCCGCCCCCCAACCCAGGCACTGGGGCAAGTAACTCCCCCTGAAACCCCGGTACCCAACGAAGCCTCCCAGGTGGAGGATAGTAATGACACAGCTGTCAAACCCTTGCGCCCCCTTTTCGAAATGAGCCCCATTTCGGAACTCACCGCCTGGGCGGATGAGCTCGGACGTTGGCTGTATGTCTGATGCCGATTTTTTGCCTGGCCAAAAACCAGTAGTAGTAGAGGCGCTGCGGGTACCTGTATCTGTACTGTAATATCTCCCCCCTGCAATGTAAAGAACCTTTTTGTTGTAATTGTGAACGTGGTTGCGACAGGGAAAGGTAAATAGTACTTGAAGCTGCGGCCTCATGGCAGCAGCAAGGCCAATGGAAATACTTCGACATGTAAACACTGACGTCATGTCCAAAAATGGCAACGGAAGAACCACATTGGATCGTTCTGGCCCTGTTCCCGACCCTGATCTACACGTCAATCTTCTCCTATGCTCTGATCGCCTGGGTCCATGATCAAGAAGCCTTATCACCAAACCCAATCTTCAATACCGGTGCGACCACAATCCAGGAGCACGCCTGAACTTTAGCTTAACTATATCAGTCTAGCTACCCAGTATGTTATCCTCATGCGTAAACTTAATGAAAAGAAATTCAACCATTGGTCAACTTGCGTCATTGATCTGACCGATCTGTGTCCGATTTTATACCCAAGATTGACCCTTCTCCGATAGAACACCAACTCGTCGTATTATCTCCCAAGTCGACTTCAATAGAGTTGAGAATCAGGGCAAGCTAGTAACCATTTAGTTCACTGGTCTATCGAACTCCTATACTATCGAATTCGAGCGTTCCCAC
>CEMJ01394183.1:12141-25048 GCA_900068955.1 Clitocybe nebularis | reverse complement strand
GGAAGATCATAAGTGCTACAAGAGTCTCTGAGTAGATATGGGCTAAAATACAGATGAGGGGGTAAGGTTTTGTGCTTCTACTTGTTGATTAAATATGGATATAAAGGGTATGATAACATAGCTGTCAGTTCAAATGAGAATACGACTCTTGAACCTTGGTTAGCTGGTAGCCTTTATGTACCGTCAGTCGCTGGCAGGGACACAGGCCATCCGTGTACACTCACTAATGAGAGGGCATTCGAGAGAGAACATAGCCATGGCTCCAAATCCGCGCTCGAGAGCTGAGATCATCTGGCTCTCTTTCTCATCGGGTATGCTTTCTGGTGCCCAAATCGAGCGCAAAGTTCGAGATCGCAACATTTCGTCAATGAGAAATTGACATGCAGACATCCAAAGGGACTACACAGGAACGATCACAGGGTGAGTAGAAGCTCGCTGCAGATACTAGGTGCTGCACTCACCCCGATAATGGGATTGATGTACTGAAAGCTCTGAAGGTCGACGTCCTTGGCCAGTCCGATGATGGCCATAGCGGACGATAAACATTTTCTCCGGGAATGTTCGTTTGTGTCTGTAAAGATCGCGTGAAGCCGCAACGAAGCCGCATGTGCAAGGGTGTGTGTGACGAAAATCGTCCGAATCACGGCTGGTAGTGTCATTTCAAGTTGCATAATGGGAGGAAGTGCCGTGACAAATCGATCTATACAATCATCTAGAGCGGTGAATGATTCGGTGAATCGGGCGGCCTCATCTGGCTCCATGTCTATCGTGGGTCGTGAGGATTAAGGCAGACAAGGTGCGTGGTGCTCTTACTAGGATGACATCGTGCAGTTTTACTCGCGGCTTGTTCGAAAAGGATGGACGCCTTTGAATACATCGCCAGGGTCGAAAACTCCCCGAAAGAGCTTTCGGGTATGTTATTTAGGAAGTTACGGACCGTAAAGCTGCCCTGTAATTCTGGAGGCAGCCGCTAGATAGAGAATGGTCAGATTGAGATTGTCCCTGACGCCACCGGAAATCACGTACCTGTTCATATTGGTCCATATCAAGTGGCCAAGGCGTGTCTATATGAGCACCACGTGCCTCAAAGGATAAAGTCATTAAGGAACCGAGTGCTGCGCTCCAACAGTTATGGAGTGAATATACTGTCCAGAACGCGGTGATTCGTTCTCCTTCTTCAGTCGCGTCTTTGGGAGGGAGCAAGGTAGTTGTACCTTCACTAGGAGGATTGTACGGCCGCGAGCTCACGGATCGAATCTTGTGGAGTTCAGTGCTCGTTATCATCGATATGGCGGCGCTGAAGTGATACTTCCCCTCCAGAAACCTGCCGGCTCGGAAGAAATACATGCAGAGCAGAACTTCTGCTTGCAACCCATGCATAATTTTAGAGGGGTGATTAGACGATAGGTTGCTCGCTGAATGCTGCAAGGCTCGGGAAAGGAATACGTGCTCATGTGTGGTGAACTCCTCAGAATTAGAGAGGTGGACGCCCCATAGATATACCGCACTGAGAAGCGCAGGTGATGGTCGCCCATGATGTCCTATCGGCAGAGGGCGGATCGCTTCATCGTAGAAGCGGTTGAAGTCGAGGAAAAAACCAAACTCCGATGCATGTGGAAAGAAACTCTGGAGTCTAACGAGGGTCTCGACACAGCGAACTAAAAAGGAGATTTCAAGACTTACAACATCTTGACTACAATTGATGGCGGCTCCTGACAGCGTTTTATGAGGATTCAGAAACAATGGGTTTAGTATACACATACCTCTTGCGCGATATCGACCGAGCTAGCTATACTTGGTGGCGTAGTTGAGCCTTGAGGCTCTAAGGGGGATTCAGTCCATGTACGCACTTGGATGAGATGCAACAGGCCTCACCAAGATGACTGAGGGGTGGATACGGTGACGATAGTTTAGGGGAGTTCCCAGATGACAGAAGGATGCTGGGCGGCGATTGCTGATGCTCATCGTATGGGGCGACAAGGGCCAGGGGGGGCCGGTTATATTCTGGACTCTCTAATTCGCGTACTCTGGCTTCCAGTCGAGCGATGTTTGCTTCTAGGAGTTGTGTCCTTGAACGCCCAGAGTCCGTATATTCACAGTCGTCTGCAGACTTTGACGTCCGTGTGCAAGGTCCACATATGGGCCGTTGCCCATCGCATCTCTAGATGATGGGAAGAATATAGTGAGGAGTATGTTCTTCGAAGACCCGGAGAGAACACACAATTTTCCGTCTCCTACAAGATACGTCGATGTTGACAAGAGAGATCAAAAGCTATGACGACGTCCATGTGACACACCTGCAATTGCTACATGCCCTGCCTCTCTGAAGGGGTGGAGATGAGCCTTTCGACGTGGAACTGGGCATTGGGACGGACAGAGGGGAGTGTATTATTCGACGGGGATGCACGAAAGGATCAGGTACTTATTGCATCGCCTTTGGTGAGCCTATATTACCCCATGTCATCAAGGTACATACAAGTAGGAATCCAGGGTGATCTCCCATTCTTGGACATGGAAAAAATGATAGGTGCACGTGGAAAGCCAGATAATGTCCTTGTCAGGAGATCGGGACGTGTATCAGCGCGTATCGGATATCCATCCGGTTCTTTAAGTTGATCGAGACGCTATCAGTGTTCGACAACACTTGAAATATCTTTAATTACGAGACATCCCGCTCCCTTTCACAGCCTTTCATTCGCTCACCAAGCGGCAGCCCTGCGCAGTAGTCGCCAAATATCAGCTTGACACCGATTTCTTAATTATCTTGGCTTTTGACTCAGTCACCTTTGCTTGTCTGTTGGCATCCAACCAGATCCAACCTCGTCCCCAACTTGTACCATCCATTAGTATTTTGATAGGAAACCGTCGTGATGTTTTGTCCTACTCGTCATAGAGATCAACAAATCAATATTCGAATTGATGTAACTGAACACTCTGCACATGGTGACTTGTGGATACTTACAGAAGCTGAGGTAACCTCGATGCAGTGCTGTGGGAGGATTTTGGCCGCACTTGCCCGTGTTTTGCTTTCGCCCTCCGCGACGGATAAGCGTCATCTGGATTGGGTCGGATTGTCGTCAGTTGTCATTTTTACATCAAAAGGCAGCTCCGAAGGCTTCGCAAGAACGTGGTTCGTGAGGCTTCGTGTCAAAACTCTGTCAGGTGGAAATTGCTGGGTATTGGCGTCCATCGAACGTGTCGCACATTCCACATTCCTCTCTGGGCGCCAGGCTGGTCTCACATATTTTCTATTATTCCGAGTTTGCGTGGTGTGTGTAGTGTGATGAGTGCCCCAAATCTCTACAAAAGTCTGCAGCCACCGATTTCTCCACAGACAGACCAGGGACGTGTCAGGTGGCTCTGGATTCATCCTTGGCGGTCCTTTCCCGATATTTTTCCGGGGGTGTATCACTTACCCACGTATCTACCCTTTCAATTTGTCATGGTCTAGTCATGGTCAATAGTCATACTTTTGTAAGTTTTATAATCCTCACAGTCGGACTAGCCTGAGTGGAGCCCAGGGTCAGAACGCTAGCAGTTATGCTGGGGATGGACCTTGCGTGTGTCAATATATGCTGGGCTTAATGCATACGGCGCCAGCCACAAGTGCCAGCCACAAGTGCCAGCATCGTAAGCACGAGTCGATATCGTACTGCTTCAGTCTTCTTTCGGGAGGTTTATTCGAAGCGAGTCGCAGAACAGTATTGCAAGTTGTTGGCGTCGGGAAATAATAAAACCAAATATATCGGAAGATTCTGAATTGTTCCGATTCGGAGTCGGTAGGCCCAGGCAACGTCTATTATAAGAGTCCATACGTTGGCCAAACTTCTCCAAACTTCTGTAATTTATTGATCGGTGATGTGTACGTACGGAATATTACGTTAAGTTTTGCCTATCGACGATCTGGATAGTTCGCAGGTAGGCTCTGGTAGGCTGTCGCCTGACACGCTGACTGTGCCACCACATGCCTGAATAGATCATGCATTTAGATTGCCAAATTAGCATAACGCCTACCCTAGTAAACCCTGGTAGAGGCCGGGCTCTGTTATTCAGCACTCGACCACCATATTTAATGATGTTGTACGCGATAATAAAATTTTATTGTGTTGAACTCCAAAACAGGGTATCCTCTCCAGGGTCCAATTAACAACGAGCACAAGTATAGCGAAAAACCGACAGAACAGAAAAAGGGAGGTGAAAGATATGCATAAAGGACGTTGGAAGAGGCAAACTAAATGAATGTAAGTAATAAGCCGATAGACTATAGTATAACGCACACAGTCGAAAATGAATGGCTGCTCGCTAGTATCCATGAGACTATGTCAATCTTTGACAAGAGTTGGGGCATGTGCCCGCCTGAATTTCGTCTATAATTGGTCGGGGAATCAAAGAAAGATACAGCGAAATTTGCAGCGAGTGGCCAAATTTGGCCCTTTCGACGCGTTGGAACGCATATCATCTCGTTTCTGTACCTATTCCTCGTCAGGAATCTCCGAAACCTCATCGGGAATGCTTGAGATGCTCGCCGGTCGCATTTTGGTGATGGGGGCAGACTCTAGAAGATTGACCATATCCTCTATATCGTCACCAATGTTCGCCTGGGATTTGACTTCATCAATCCCCCCCTCTGCCATTGATAGTGTTTCTGATTCGCTGATAACACTTGTGTCCAAACTGTTGCCATGGGTTTGTTCTTCCTCTTCTCTTTCGGAGTCAGGCTGTTGTGCTTCATCTTCCGTTGTAATAACAACTTGCTCAGCCGTTTCCAAAGTTTCTGCATTGTCAAAACCATCTGCACCTGTTTCTGGTGTACTATCGCACTCGGAAGTCGTTTCCTTTGTTATTTCCACAACGCCATGCCCTTCATCGGTTTCATCCACGATGGGGATTTCGTCTTCTACTACGCCACTCGCCGTCGACTTTGGAGAATGAGAAGAAATATCCTGCTCTGCATCTACTTCGTCTTGTTGGTCCGACGTTAGAATTACCGCTGTGCCAACGCTAGCGACAGAAACAGTGGCGGCAGCAGCTACTGCAGCACCCTTGGGCAGGGCAGGAAGGTCCTTCTTTGTTCTTGTAGAAGCTGTGGTAGTTTTGGGCTTCACTACACCCCGTGTTGTCGCCCCCCCTCGAGCAGGAGCAGGAGCTGGTTTTGCACCACGAGTAGGAGTTGATGTAGCAGAAGTCGGAGTACGTGCACGAGATAACGATGCTGCCGTCGGTTTACTAAGGCGATCGGCAGAACTACTGCTCAGAGCAACCTTCTTTGAAGGAGTTGGAGGCTGGGGTTGTGCATTTCTAGCCCTTGCCAGAGATGCTGCAGTCGGGGCAAACAGCCCAGACGGAGTCTTTGGACGCGACGTAGATGAGGGCGTTTTGGGGCGAGTGGCTCCGGGGGTGGCGCGCGACGGTGTCTTCGATCGCGCCGGAGTAGGGGTAGCAGGTGTTGGTTTGGAGATTGACTTTCGAGCTAGTGCCGACGCGCCGGGCCCTGTATGTTGTGGCCTCAGGGGTTGCGCGCCTGAGGCTGGCTTGGCTGATGACCTTGCAGCAGTCGACTTGTGCGGAGTCTTCTGGGCTATTGGGAGGGATGTCTTGGGCGCTGGAGGTTTGACAGCGGGTTTTGGAGTAGTGGCAGTGGGTGTGTCAGGGTTGGGCGTGACATCTGCAGGTGTTCCGACGCTCGGCTGTCGCTCGGGTGGAGGTACAACCTTTGCAGTATCCGACATCGATGTCGAGGAATTAGGTCGGGGGGTTAAACCAGGATCGTCAATCGTCCCAGCTTTCGTGGCAGGTGGGTCAGGGTTTGGCGGCGATGGCTGAGAT
Organism: Clitocybe nebularis; assembly: GCA_900068955.1. NCBI lineage: Eukaryota > Fungi > Basidiomycota > Agaricomycetes > Agaricales > Clitocybaceae > Clitocybe > Clitocybe nebularis. Next base: position 19,222 of record CEMJ01394183.1, on the reverse strand, counting down.
CCAGAACTTGATGTACGGCGAGTCCAGGACGACGATGGGATGATAAGAGGTGGCCTTTCATTGTTTGTGTTCGATTTTGGAGGCCATTCACGTTTCTCCTTTGTCTCCTCTTTCGCCGAGTCTCCAGTGGTGTGTGACACGACACTTGAGCTGCGAGTTGATCCTGTTGTTGATGTCGACTGACGTTTAGTCTGCGTCTCGAAGCGTCCGATGAGGTTTGCTACGCTCTGACGCGGACGTTCGTCTGGTAATGGCCTGATTTACGATCCCGTAGATGTGGGTGAGCTGGAAGAACGTGCCACCGAGGAGGCTCATCATAACACGTACATTTATGTTTGTTGAAAAAAGTGAGAGTCTTTGATAAAGTAGATTTTATAGTAAAAGAGAATGTGGAAGAATGAGAAAGACGTTGACCGGCGCTGCGGTGGTCGTTGTTGAAAAGGAAGCTGAAGAATGAAGTTGTGGTAATGAAGTGGTATAAGGTAGGGCTAAATCGGGTAAGTGTCTGTGTAACCTGGACCGGTGGGCCCAGGCGTCATGGTAACCACTCCTCAATGAATTCCCCCAGCTCCTGCCCCGCACGCCCTCTCCAGAAATGTGAACCCCCTGCTACCTCCACCACTTTCATGCGACCTTTTGCTTCATCCTCAAGGACCTTTGTCCATTCCCTGTACTTGGACGCAGCAGTAAACTCATCTTGATCCCCATATAGGATGGACACATTGGAATCAATCGTTTCAGTCAGTTCCTTCAACCTGGCGGTGTACGTGCCAGCGCGGAACATAGTAAGCCAACTTCTAACCCCGAGTGGGTAGGATATAAAGACATGATAAGTCTTGAATGCAGGGATCACAGGGCACAAGGATGCAATGAGGGAACCATGAGAATATCCCTATGATGTAGCTGAATAGTAAATCTTGTTGTAGATCGGGGGGAACTGACAATGAAAGCAAGCGTGTGGACATTGCGTATGTGCTCAGTTGCCCACTTGACTAAATCTTCGAGGTCCTTTCCTTCGCTAAATCCTGTAAAGGACGCCCATCCTGTTGAGTTTCCAACCCCACGAGAATTATATCGAAGTGTATGATAGCCTTTATTTTGTAAGAGCTCTGTGAGAAGTAGCAGCACCCTTCAATCGCCACCAGCAGAACCTTCAGAGCCATGCTTAACAGTAGAAAGGACTGATTCAGTGACCCACGGATCATCCATTCGACCACCTAGCCAGGACCATGGGTGCAGGCATACCGCCAGTTTTGCCCCTTCTTCACCACATTCGTCAGAACGCGGGGGGCTAGTAATCTCTGCTTCTAAGGCCACGCCATTTGGTAGTTCTATCAGTTCTACCATGGATTGGATTTGGGAGGTATGGAGTTGGACTTTTGGAAGGTTGATTATCTATATTTACCATTGTTTATATTTATCTCAAACCAATATTGGTGCTGCTTGTAGTTTACCACAAATATCATTCAGGACTTGTCTGAATGGCTTCTCCTGTGCGTCAGAGTCCATGGAAAGGAAAGGCAAAGGCACCCGATCCCCAAGACTTTGAAGATATCGATCCGCCGATAACATATCGCCACCTTCAGTCTCACAACCTCGGGATCAGGGATCCATTACGCGTCATCGCGCTCTGTGACAGTGATGCCTTCTATGCTGCCTGTGAAATGGTACGCCTTGGAACCGATAAGGATACCCCACTTGTGGTTCTTCAGTGGGACTCGTTGATTGCGATCAATTATCCGGCACGCAAGTATGGAATTTCAAGAATGGAGAAGTTGAACCTGAAAGAAGTTAAGAGCCGGTATCCAGACTTAGTTGTTGTTCATGTGGCTACATATAAAGAGGGCGAGAAGGAGCCAGGATACTGGGATAATGTTGATACAAAGACTCACAAGGTCTGCTCGTTTATTCTGCATACTATCTTAACTTCATGGAGGTATCAGGTCTCTCTGGACTATTACCGAAGAGAAAGCGCCAAGATTGCTAATATGTTCAAAGAGTGTTTGCCTGATTGTGAGATTGGTAAGTTGAGTATCAATATATCACATTCAACTCAAAGCCCCCATTTCATAGAGAAAGCGTCGATAGATGAGGCCTTCTTCGATTTCACCAAGGTAGTCCGTGAAATCCTGCTCCAGCGATATCCGTACCTGGCTCAGGTCCCCCCAGATGCACCACTCGGTATTGATACTCCTTTACCCCCACCCCCTCCATTAGACTGGGCCGGCCTCGGGCAAATTGTACCTACCAGCCCCCATGCGCGCGGCGAACAAAAAGCCGGCGATGTCGGGAAAGAAGACGATGCCTTCCAAGGTGAACGGATACATGAAGATGAAATAAAGCCGACAACTTGGCATGATGTCGCGTTGGCCATTGCTGCAGAGCTTATGGGGAAGGCTAGGGAAGAGGTCCACACGGGGCTCGGTTATTCTACTTCAGCCGTGAGCATCAATATGTCTTCTACAAGTTCACCCGTATATACATATAGTTCCGCAGGGCATTTCCAGAAACAAGTTCCTAGCCAAGGTGAGATCCACCGTCAAAGTTGGCTTTGTTCTTCTCAATAAATGACCATTCAAATTCGGGTGGAAGCTGACAGCATCTTACAAGAAACCCAACAGTCAGGTAATGCTCGAGAGAGAATATGCCCGTGTTGTTTGTGACTCAGTGACATCTATAAGAGTATCCTTAGGAATGCTGCAATCCCTAATTATCTGAAACCTATGGCTTTCCAAAAGGTATGGTCTTCGCCATTGGAAATGATTCTTGCGCAGATATTGGCATCCGCATTTCTAGATCCGGTTTCTGGGAGGAAAACTTGGTGCCGCCCTTGCAAAGGAATTTGATGCTACCACTGTCGGAGACTTACTGTGGGGTTCGCCGTTCATCTCTATATATGCCGTCGAATTGATATACATATAGATCTATTACCTTGGGTATGTTATTCGGCTTACCCTAGTGATGATCTAGTTCCGACATTTTCCAGAGGAGATGCAACGTAAATTTGGGGATGACTCTATATGGATACATGAAGTCCTCCGGTATTTCAAGCTCCCTTCCAGATCTAGTAATATCTTCTGAGTAATCATATCTCGCAGAGGGATTGACAGATCGGAAGGTTCGTTCCCCATAGCTGTCTTGGATTTCTGTGTCCCAGTTCAACACTTTTCTAGTCAAAGAAAAATCATCCACAAACAAGAGTATGCTCGCATCGAAAAACCTTCCCAAGCCAATCACGAACGCGTCGGACGGTTTTCACTGGATACGGGTGCTCGCCGCAGAGCTAGCATTGCGGCTCAATGAAGCACGGAGAACGAGCCCGAATCTATGGCCCAAGTCCCTCGTGCTACATACACGAAAAGGTGCGCTCTGGTCGTCTTCCGCAAAAAACCATGACCCCAGTGACCGGATATAGGTTACGAGGCCGGCCGTTCAAAACAAGCGTCATTCCCTTTTATGCGTGAAGTCACTGTCGATACTATTGCTTCGGCCGGCGACAAGCTGTGGAAAGAACTTGTTGGAACGAATCTAGTAATGAACGTAACTAACGTGCAGTTGGCGTTTACTGGGATCGAAACCGCAGAAACAGGCCAGCGAAGTATCGAAGGGTTCCTCAAATCTGGGCAGACATCGAAGAGGGCCAGAGATGACAACGACGATGCCAATATTGATGGAACAGATTTGGGACTTGGATCGTCAGGCCGCCCCTTATTTGGAAAAACAAGAGACAGCCTTTCCTCGGCCGTTGATGAAGAAGATCAGACAAGTATACGTGGATTCACATGCCCGAGATGTGGCAAGTCATTTAGCCTGCCGCTGGGGGTCTCGGGTGTCTCTGATCCGGAAGTCCATGTCGAGGCATTGGCTATGCTTCAAATGGAACACAATGATTTCCATTTTGCTCAGGATCTGGCGAGGGAGTCATCTGCGGATAATACCATCCTGGTTTCGGAGCCCACGAAGAGGTCACCGAAAAAGAAAAAGAGACGGAAAGAGCCACAGGGCATCGAACGATTTTTCAGCCGAACATAAGTCCACATAAGTGTGATTCAAAAAATGTAAATACGGCATTTGATTCAGTATGTCGTCGGTGCAATGATGGGTTGGTGACAGGTCGACGTCGCCTTTTGAAGTTGACAATGGGGCTCAAGGTATCTGATATGTACACCAAACATGATGGTTGTGAAGATATTGAGCGTAGTCTTGAGCTTCTGACGTTTCACTGTACACCCGTGGTTCCATCATTGCTGATTTCTTGGAATAAACATGGAACCAGACGTGTGGTAACACAGCCAAACAAGTCATCGCCCTCGACTTGAAATGATCGAATCATGAGTTGCTCGAGTTGCCCGTTCTTGGACCGTCTCGAGTTCCTCGACGTCTTTCTCATTGGGTCGCTTTCGCTTTCGTTCTGGACGGGTTCCTTCAGTCTCTAGGAGATATTACTTTTGTTCACCACATCGGCGCAGGGCGACCTTTTACTCTCCTTCCTTTTTTCCAATTTATCAGCACGACTAACCTTGAGACGACTCGACCGTTATTTGTTATTTGAATATACCCGCAGGGACCAGCCTAGGAACTTTCTCAAATCATGTCCGAACCATCTTTCACTCCCTTGCTCCAAAATGAGATTGGAGGTGCTGCTGTATGTCCCCTTTTCATATCCCCTGTTTTATTGCATAGGTTAATTCTACTGCAGGTTGTTGGTGTCTTTGCACTCTTCTCGACCTTCGCCATCAGTTCCGTCGCAATCCGTGTTATCTGGCTCGCAATCCGGCGACGGCTCGCACCCGACAGTAAAGAACCGGAGGAATATGTGTTTTTCAACACGCAGCTGGGTCACTATGCCGTGTGTCTGCTCATCGCGAGCCTATTCAATGGTGTTTCGGGGCTCATTGGCCTGCGGTGGCTTGCGCAACGAGGAATAACATCTGGTTGGTGTCAATACATCGTCTGTCCCTTCGTTTACTACTTATCCTAATCGGAAACAAGGTGGAGTATGCACTTTGCAAGGTATGCTTTAGCCCGGTTTCCCGGGCCGCCCCTCCGGCTTTTGAGTTACGTGTTCTCACCCGCCTGTGTTAGCTTTCTTGATGCAAGTCGGTAACGTGTCAACGGCTTACTTTACGGTCACCATCGCTGTTCATACATTCAACTCTCTGGCATTGCGCATCCGCCAGTCGGCCCTCATATGTGCTACTACTATCACTGCTGGCTGGATATTTGCCTTCCTCTTCTGTGCGCTTTTTTGACGTTATTCCTGTTCTGCGGACTCTGATCGCGGCTAAATTTAGCTGCGGGGCCATTTATGACACCAGGAGCATTTCGATATGGACACCCGTATGGCGCTGACGTGTTATCTTGTGGTATCCGAAAAGCATATCCGAAAGCCCAATTTCTCTACCATCTGCTGCCAGTCAGTGTTTTACTTTTAATCCTCACCTTTGCATCGGCAATGAAACAAGGTTGTGACCAACACAGATTTTCATCGCATCGGTCCTTTCGGCTATCTTTTACTCTGTCGTATTCCTTGTTCTGCGCGGCACCCTCAATATCAGAGGTGGGCTTAAGCTTACGTTAGATCCTAAAGAACGGTGGGTTGTAGGTAGTGTTACCCAAAACTACCATCGTTTCGTCGCGCGCCTCGCAAGTAGCATGCTATGGTAAGCGTTTTGTGGCCTTTCTCCCCGTCATCATGCTGAATCTGAATATGTGATAGGTACCCCATTGGTGGGCATTTCTATTGTGTGAATTTGATAGATGATATTCATCTGATTTTTCTCTAGCATACATAGTTCTCATAGTTCCTTATTCCATCACGAGACTACTGCATATTTCTGGGTTTTTAGTACCGCTCGGAGCCCTGGTCTTTGCATATGTATGCTGGTTCTTGCTCGGTAGGGATCTATTATAATTCTTCGATATATATTAACCCAAAATCAGGTATCGTTAATGTACTATTACTTTATAACACATTCCGTGTTTTGGGACCTGCATTTGATTCGACACTGGGATCGGACGACAAGGAAGGTCTGGGAGTATCACAACACACATCGTCTCTGTTCGTTGATTGGAAGGGTAAACCGCATCTCCCTCTTACTACCCACCGCGTATCCACAATTGCGTCGTTCAAATCGCCAAGCCCGCAACCATCCGTACGAGTTCGCGAAGAACAGGCCGCAAGTATGCAGAGCTTCTACAGCTACGACTCGATCCCGATTGGACGTGCGATCGTCCCGGAAAGTGGACGCACAGGCTCGTTTACGAGTATGGAAGGGGCCACATATGAAGCCCCTACCCCCTCATTGCCAAATACGATATTACTAGGACACGGGCGACATGGATCCGCCGACTCGCTCCCAGCGCCCCCGCGACGGACACGTTCACCTATTGTCCGCCAGTCGAGCACTGAACAATTATCGCCACCCGTAGGGACGGTGGCAGGGACATGGTCACCTACAGATCGGCGGGCAGGGCTTTTGGTCTCAAGGGGAACGTTTGGGTCAGGGGCACCGACCGGCGCAGGTGCGCGACTTAGCACGGGTTCAGTAAACTCTGTGGCGTCAACAACATGGCGGCAGAGCGGTATATCTTATTATTTTGACCCCCCTACGCTGAGTGTAGTGAATGCAGCATCCCCGCCGCCGTTGCCTGGGTCACCACAAGATCTATCACGTCCCCTCCCGAGTCTTCCCCGACATAGTCGTTCGTTGACTGCAGTTCCTGCATTGAATGTGGGAGCTGGCAGACAGCAGTACAGAGGGTCAAAGATGGGACGTCCCGGGGCATCTATTGGGAGTGTAGCCGAGTTAAATAGGTTTTAGGATTTGGACCAATAGCTGGGCTTTGAAGCTGGCAATGCTGTATTTGTACCGTGGGTTTATACAATGCGCCGCTCAGAAATGTTCCGAAGTAATCCGTTCTAAGAATATTTGTACCCTTGCACACTTACAACCTTCGTTTCGTTTTTTTGGCGCACGGTCTTTGCAAATTATTCTGCGGGCCACTCCACCCGGCGGGGTATTCATTCTTTGGCATTGTTTGGGACGATCAGTTCGAAATTCTCACCAGGAACCAGGAT
>CEMJ01394183.1:266-11938 GCA_900068955.1 Clitocybe nebularis | reverse complement strand
TCATTTTACCGTACTTCCTTTCGTTGAAAAATGATCCTGTCCAAATTCTACGGGGATTGATCCCATAGGAGACGTTGAGAACCCTACTTATCCATGTGATCGTCTGAATTAGGGGAACCGAACATAAATATCAGACTGGGACCTAGTCGAACTGTCGACTCGTCTGTCCCAGTTCTTTGGCAGAAGACCATGGTAACTTGGAGATCTGCCGAGGTGTGTAACCCCATGACCGACAGGTCAATATTAGCTCAGACATTCTTTGAAGAGATATGTTCTTTCTTCGAGGTCATGGCAATTTCTAGAGATCTAGAAGTTATTACGACCAGCCCCTGTTTCCCATCCTGGTGCTTACATGCAACTCCCTACCTTCCAGTTGTATTCAATCCAACTGACCTCTCAATATTGAGCATCTCCGGCCCGCCACGGATCGAGTGTTCCTTCCGACCTCATTTTTCCCCGAGACAGAGCCGCCCTTTCATCTTTATAAAGCGCCGACCCTCAAAGTTTGTATCGCTTGCTTTCACTTCGCCTCCCAAGTATAAGATGCAACCAGTTCTCTTTCTTTTTGCGGTATTCACCGCCGTTGCTGCACAAGATGGATATGCGTCGCTAAACGGTGGCACTCGTGGTGGTGCCGGGGGAACAACGACGACGGTGTCTGCCGCAGCGGCCTTCCAGACAGCCATAAAGGCCTGTCCCATCTTGGTGGTCCAATGCTTTTGACTTACTTCATCTTCGATCAGACTGACACCGTCAAAACGGTATATCTCAAGGGCCCCATATCTCTGTCATCACAAGCGACCGTCGGTGGGTTGGCTGGTAGGTTCATTGACATCACACAACTAATGATAAGATACGTTCAGGAAATAACACATCCATCATTGGGGTCGGTACTTCTGGTGTCATCAATGGTGGCGGCCTCAAAATTGTTGGGAAGTCCAACGTCATTGTCCGCAATCTGGTTATCAATAAGGTTGTTGGAAATGACGCTATCACAATCCAACGCGCCAAGAACATTTGGATCGATCACAACGAATTTTACAGCGATACAACACACGGCTTCGATTATTATGACGGCCAGCTCGATATCACACACGCCTGTGACTACATCACTGTTTCGTACAATTATTTCCATGATCATTACAAGGTTCTGATTGTTCCCCATTGTTCACCCTAAGTTGCTAACGAGGTTTCTTTCTGATAGTGTTCATTGATAGGACATGACGCAGGCAACGCAGCCGAAGGTATGACTTTCTTTTTCTTATGATTCACAACTCCGCTGAACCATTAGTTCTTAGATACTGGAAAATTCCATATCACTTAGTAGGCATCCCACTATAAGAAGACCCCCATTAAATTGAAAGGGGTTTATAGCCATCACAACCGATGGAATAACATTCACACTCGCACACCCGGTACGTCATCTTTTAAGAAATGATATCCTGTGACAACTCGCCAACTCTCATTTTAGCCATGCGTTTTGCCTACGTCCATTCCTACAATAATCTCTTCGACAACGTAGTTTCACAGGGCATACACTCACGATCACAAGCTCAGGTCCTCATCGAAGGCAACGTGTTCTCGAACACACCCGAGCCAGGTGCGAGATCCTACCTATACTATTTCATGCAATTGCAACTGACGCGCTTCGGATACCAAGTGTCTACGTATGGGTTTGTGATTCCAGATGATTCCCCCGCCAACCCTTCTGGTGATTTTGAACCTGACGGTTTTGCTAACCTCGGAGCTAGTAAGTTTCATATGCTATGGATGTGATGGAAATGTTGATTCGTTGTGAAGCAAATGATTTCGGTACTGGAAAGAACAATATTACGAAGACGGGTACATTCACCGTTAGTCGCGTGCCGTATTCGTATACTCTCACCCCACTCGCGAATGTGAGGTCTGTTGTTACAGCAGGTGCAGGAGTTGGAAAGATTTAAGTAGAGTACTTTGACCAAACTTAGCCACAAATAAACAAAGCAATATTCCCACACTGTGAACACGCGTCACTCATTTCAGAAAGCGCGACTCGATCCTTTCAACTCTCCACAATGTCTACCTCTGCATCCTCATCAAAACCAACAGAAGGCACATCCAAAGTAGCTGAACAACAGAAACAGGAGAATCCACAACACCTCGGTGTGCTAGAGGAGGATGATGAGTTCGAAGAATTTGCTACAGCAGGTGTGACAACGCAATCAACAATCTCGAAGGGCCAAATCTTAACCTTTTAACTTTTTCGTAGACTGGGATGATTCTGAGACAGACCTAGCCCATCTAGGCGGTGCTGCACCTGGTGTAGCCAAGTCTGGAGGTGATAAGTTGTGGGAGGACAACTGGGATGATGATGATATTGAGGACGAGTTCAGTGTGCAGTTACGGTAAGAACGGTCAAGATTTAGTCAATTTTTGGCTTTTTTGACCTTGGACTGTCAGGAATGAGCTCACAAAGACAAGCAAAGGATCCGATGCCATGGAACATTAGCAATCTAACCTTACCCTCTAATGTTATTCTGTTCATGAATCTCTCCCCGATCCAACACCAGATGCCCGCCCACCGTCAGTTTAAGAATCTTTGAAATAGAGCTTTCATGAAATTATGTATGATATACATCATTGTCAACCTTCTCATTGTACATCAAGCCTCCAGTTTCTCCTCTGATATCTTATCTTCTTCGATAGATCCAGTATAACTATCCTCCCCGAAACCCATCTGACTCGTATCATACCCGTTCGCTTCCAAATATTCGCGGAACTACGGCACTTCCATTAGATTACTGCAATTCCGATAAAGCTCAACACATACCAAACGATCTTCCAACACCATGCCATCTTGGTTGAGTGGTTTGACGAAGAAAAATGTTATGATCGCGCTCAGGACAGCAATGCCTATTGACATGTAAGACCGTGTTTTGCGCTTGAATTGTCATACCTACCGCTACCAACCCAGAATGGACCGGTATTTCCTCTGAGACTATCTGGCCCTCCAAAGGCTTCGATTTGGTCAGTCCCATTAGAATATGCACTCCTGCTATGAGAATCTACCACTTACCGTCGATCATGGGTGGGAAGACTAAAGGTTCTATCAGTATTGTTGCAGCATAAAAGCGCATAAAGACGTACCCCAGGTACCAACGAATGCTCCGACTTTCCCAACGGCGGCTGCTATGCCATAGAATTGTCCTCGAACGGCTGTTGGGCTAGTTTTACTTGCCAACAGAATCGTACAGTTGCCAGGGCCAAGTTCCCCGAAACTCAAAAAAATACCATACACCACCTGAAAGTATCATTAGGAAATGAACGGTGCCCAAAAGAAGTTCTTACAGCAAACGCAGCGATATGTTTTGTCAGCCTGAATAACTCTCAGTTAACATCGACGGCAAAGACAGATCAAGATATGAACTCGCGTTGCATAGAGACCACTCATGATGAACCCAATGACTGCCTGTAACAAGAGACCCGTTATCTGAACGAACAATTTACATCATCAGAACGAAGGAAACAGCCTTTATCACTGTACCAGTGTATTCTTAGGCCCGAGGTAGTCCGCGACGTATGCGCCAAGTATAGTGCCTTCAGTAAAAATATTAACGGGGGGACTCGAGACGAAGAGCATGCAGATACCCGGCATATAGAACAAGCTAGACGAAAAGGTTATAACGTTACAGCATGTCTACAGGTGTACACTTACTTGATAATAACATTCCAGCCGAAAACGATTGTAAGGTCCGTTGATCCGCCAGTGATACTGTTTAGTGAATGTCAGATCGTGTATCAATATTTCCCTGGAATAAATGACGTCACTTATTTATGATGGTTGAGGAATATAAACCAAACTGTTGATACTGTTTCAGTTTATAATATTAGAAAAGGTATTGCACCAACAGGATAACTATAGAAGAATGTGAGATTTAGACAAGAATCCGATATTGTAAACATACACAATGAAATCGTATAGGAACCTGTAGATGACAAAGGTTTAGTTGTGAAATTATTCCAGTAACATATTTTACCATATAATGGAGATCGCGGCGAGAGAGACCCAGTAACGCCGAATGATGAGCATGTATGGAATGCGAGCGTTCTTCATCGAGTCTTTCTTGTAGCGAACAGGTTCGTCCATATTAAGCCGCCAAACGAATACCAGCAATGCAGGAATGACCCCCAGGCCGAGGGAGAGCCGCCAAACCGCGCGCAGGTGGTCGTTCCCGAATCTATGTAGATAATATTAGACCACCCCTATAATATTTTCGGCTTCATGGGCTTACATCCAAAATAAAACTAGTGGAACAAATGACGAAATTACAAACCCAGAGTCAAGCATTGTGTCTATCCATTTGCTTGGTATATTTAGATGAAAAGAGAGCAATATGTCTTACTGGTAGCAAGTGCGACCCATCGATGTTGCGCGTTTTTGCTGATTCCAGGTTCCTCGGACTGTTCCGCCGCTGAAACAGACCCGCAAGGATACTCGGCCCCAACCCCGATACCAAGTAAAAAGCTGCAAGTGAAATTAGAGCTGCCAATAAAGGGGCAGAAGGCTTACCGCATCGCGCTGAGCATGTTGAGTAACCCACCGACGCTATGATTGGCGCCGGAAGACGCGGCGGATAGACCGGAGAATACGGCAACAATTGCAGCAGCTGATAGCTGCGTCACAGAGAGGATGAACGTGGAAGGAGAAATAGCTCGACAAAGCGGACTTACCATCCCGAATTTCCTTCCAATCCTATCAGAAAGATACCCTATAGAGATAGGGTAGTTAGCGGCGAGTGAAGGCCACAGGCGTTCTTACCGAAAAGCACCATGCCAACCACAGTGCCGGCAAACGCAAGGCTGCTTAAGACTTTGCTGTGATTATGGTTCGCAAGGGCCTCTTTTCCATATATGCGGGTCAACACTATCCATGTGGCGTAACATTCTATTCTAATTCAAACAACAGCAAAACGTACGAGTATTTACTATATGAGATTGTTAGCATTAAGACCTCAAAAGCAATACGATATAGAAGCTAACCATTTCCAATAACGCCATTCGCATATCCTAGTAAAATAGGTGAACCCACACGATCGCGTGATCGGACCAGCGGAATACATACCGTCCGAGAACAAGGCTGTCCCACATCTAGTTGAGTGTAATGAGTCTAATGGACTACAACCGAGAGAAGGACATACGCAAAGATGAGTGAAACGCTCTTTAGACGTGTTTTGAGAGGCATCTCCGACGTCGAGGGAAAGGCGCACCAAGGTAGAGAGTGGACCCTGACATACGTGTCTGGTTTTGTAGTCCTTGTAGGATGATTAGACCGAAGAAGAGAAGGTGCAAGGGGTCTTGAGGCGGATTCTTAATGGAGTAAGATTCACGATCCGGTGGTCAAGTTGACACCAGAGGTCCTGGCATCGAATCGAGGATAGTACAACTTGAGCTCTCTTCTCCCACATTCAGCGCACGTTCGAACGTCGTCCTGCCACTATAAGTGTCCGTGAAATTACGTGTTTCTAAAAATATCCTCCAATCGTATACGTCGGCTTTAAGTTTACGGAGCTCATCTCTGGAATCACGAAACAGTAAAATTAAGAACCGACTTCACCTCAGCGTTTATCAAATAAGAGTCTAGAGCACTACCGTAAGTATGGTAAAATCACCCATAGAAACTCGGGGCCGCTCGGACCGAATTCACCATTGGTTGTATCTGGTAGCTGTAAGATTATAATTACCGTGATCATTGTATCGTCGAACTCTTACCTACCATCATACTGCAGTCTTTTCCTCCTGCGACATATTTTCCCCCTCGATAGATGTGATGGAACTGTCTTCACCTAATCCCATCTGGCTCGTGTCGTACCCATTTTCTTCTAAGTATTCGCGGAACTACATACCCATCAGAGTAGTAAAACATCAGTGAAGCTTGGGCGCGTACTAAGCGATCTTCTAATATCATTCCATCATGGGCGAGTGGCTTGACAAAGAAGAAGGTTACGAGTGCGTTTAGAGCTGCAATGCCTGTCTAGAAATAAGATCCTCCTTAATTGCGAAGACCTTTATTTTGACATACCACTCCCAATCCAAAACGGACCAGTATTTCCCCTGATACTATCTGATCCTCCGAAGGCTGCGGGCCAAGCTCGTCGCTATGATCATCATCACGAACGAAAGAGGATTAACACCTACCATCGATCAGAGCAGGGAAGACTGGAAGTATATCTGGCATCGTTGTAATATATGAAGATACAAAGGCTTACTCCAAGTCCCAACAAACGCTCCGACTTTTCCAACTGCGGCGGCTATGCCATAGAACTGTCCTCGAACACCAGTTGAGCTAGTTTTGCTAGCAAATACGATAGTACAATTTCCAGGGCCGAATCCCCCGAGGGTTAGAAAAATGCCATATACCACCTATGAGAGGTTCAGAATGGGGTAGGAGTAACCAAAGGAAAAGTTTAACAGCAAATGCAGCTATATGCTCTGTCAACCTGACATCTCCTGATCAATTTCGGTTGGAGTGGGCTAATGCGAGTGGGCTTGCTTTTTATAAAGGGCGCTCATAATGAAGCCAATGATTGCTTGTACTACGAGGGCCGTGATCTGCACGTATAATCAATAACCACCGTTGAAGAATGGTAACCGTGGTGTTTTACCATAGTAGTTCTAGGGCCAATATGATCAATAATGAAGGCGCCAGCTACAGTGCCTCCAGAGGTAAAAGATTGACAAGGGAAGCAGTTTGTTATAAGTAGATGGGTACCTGGGATGTGAAACAGGCTGAAAAGGGGATTTAGAGGTTACAGGGAATTCATAGTTCTATCGCTTACTTTATGACGACATTCCAACCAAAAACAACTCCTAGATCCTTTGATCCACCAGTAATGCTATACAACAGTGGTCATATTGTGCGCCACAAAGATTTGGATAAATGAATTACTTATTGATAATGGTTGAAGAAAAAAGCCCGAACTGTCGAAAAGACGTCAGTTTCCAATCTTAGGTATGAGGCTGTTTACCAACGGGATAGCTGTGAAAAGGATGTGAGACTCAGGAGCAACATCAAAAATATATAATTACACAATCATATCGAAAAGGAACCTGTTGGGTGAGAATAATCAGGACAGTGCCCATAATATTTTCATCAAACGTCTTCCCATGTAACGGAAATAGCAGCGAGAGACTTCCAGTAACGTCGAATAACGAGCCTATAGGGGATACGAGTATATTTCATCGAGTCTCTTTTGTATGGTTCCGGTTCGTCCATGTTTAATCGCCAGATAAACACCACGAATGCAGGAATCATTCCAAAGCCGAGAGAGATACGCCAGACGGCACGTAGATGGTCGTTTCCGAAACTATAGGCCCGTCTAGCATGAGATTGTCTTCTAAACTGTTTTGATCCCTATAGGCTTACATCCAAAACAAAACAAGAGGTACAAATGATGCAAGGACAAAACCAGAAGTGATCATGGTATCTGTCGAGGTTGTGAGGTTTTTCAGACGGTTGTAATTAAATAGATCTTACTGGTGGCGAGAACCAGCCACCGGTGCTGTGCTTTCTTGTTGATCCCAGGCTCTTCGGACTGCTCGGAAGCTGAAACAGATCCACAAGGGTACTCAGCCCCAATTCCAATACCAAGCAAGAATCTGTGAATATTTTATTAGATTGAGGCGTATAAGGAAATAGTTGGCAATCCTACCGCATGGCGCTGAGCATATTTAGCATTCCACCAATACTACCGTTAGCGCCGGAAGATGCAGCGGATAGACCAGAGAATAAGATAACAATTGTAGTTGCTGACATCTAGAACGGAGATAGGCAAGGGAACGGTATGGAAAAATGGCTTACCATTCCGAATTTCCTTCCTACTTTATCAGATATATATCCTGCAAAGGTCGGTCAACAGTGTATGTAAAAAAACATGGAAGTTCTTACCAAAAAGCACCATGCCGACCACCGTGCCGGCAAATGCGAGACTGGTTAAAGTCGTGCTACGGTTGTGAACTGCAAGGACCTCTTTCCCGTATACACGAGTCAACACTTTTGTGTGACTGGATGAGACGAAATGGCGTCTTAAGAAAAGTGATTCAACTGACGGGTGTTTACTGCACAAATTTGTTAGGTCGGAGGCTCCGAAGAGCAGAGGTGCTCACCTGTCCCAATAACGCCATTCGCATAACCTACATATCTATTTAGATGGGTCAGCAAGCTTCAATCAGAAAGACGCGCGCCATCCGAGAACAAGGCAGTCCCGCATCTATTTTGAATTTGTAAATAAACTTGATGAATAGAATATCCGTGGCGGGGACATACGCGAAAATAAGCGAAACGCTCCTGATGCGCTTTTTGAAGGCTGTCGTGAACATCAAGGCAGGAGTACGGAGGAGGGCCGATCGTATGTATCCCAAGAGCGTGGATCATTTTGTACATGGTTTTTGAGGAAGGTGGTCTCGACTTGGAAGAGAAGGTACAAAGGTCTTGGGACTGGAATTTCAATAAAGGAAGTTACGTTTGGTGGTACCAGAGGTCCTGGTTGAATGTGATTCTTCTTTTCGGCTTCTCCACACTCGGCACACGTTTGAACTTTCTTGTATCTGTCATTCTACTAAATCTAACCTTGAGAACGAGCCTCGTACCCGTCTTCTCCAAGCAATCGCACGCGTTACTAACACTCGTATTCGCATTGCCGCGAGTGCCTGTAAGGTAGCGGAAGGCGGATATGAAGAACCCATAACTTCCCGGGATGCTAGGATCTTTAAATCCCCAGGTCGCGTGCTACGGAGTGATCAGTAATGACGTCTCAGCTTATCTGGATGGTGCCACGCGCATGGAACATCCAGAGGAGATTCGACATAACAAAAATTCAACAACGAAGGGACGACCGCCGATTACTGGGACACACAGATACTGGTCGGAATCAATCCGTGTAGGGTAGGGCATATGTCGCCATCCTGTCAAACATGTTGCATGCCGTCAAATCATGAGTACAGCTGGATACAGACACTGCTTGAGCTTGCAAAGTCTGAGTTGAAAGATTTGGACTTGTAACCAATGGGGTGGTGTTATTGGGTTCCACTTGATGAATTCGGTTCTATGTAAGCTACTCTTTGTACTTGAGAGAACGGTGTTCTGGTTTTCACCATCTGGTTGTTTACATTACGTAAGTTGTTCACACCAACCCCGCCAGCTGAACAAAATTCAAAATCCAGTTCATGGATAGGGTGGTAAAGTATAGTCTTATGTCCCCTTCGGGGTGACATACGAAAAAATTGGAACGATACAGAGAAGATTAGCATGGCCCCTGCACAAGGATGACACGCTTTCCCGGAGTGGTAGATCTACGGATCTCAATATTTATTTTGTTACCGCCATCTATCTATCGTTTCTTGGGTATTGGTTTAAGGTATTACAGTATGTCAGTGCTGAAAAGAATTGAGTATCATGAGAGAGACGACGCAGGATACCTAGTCCGTCACTTTATTCGAGTAGCAATATTGCATAAGGTTCCAAGTCACACTGGCTTACAAGGATTACTGCAAGCACGACATATCCAAGTTCGCTAGCGCGGAGCATACATATTAGTAACACTAAGTTGACCCATGGTAATACGATAATTGATGAGACAAATCCCCCATTATAGCTGGAATTGAAACGCCGATTCGGCAGATGGTCAGATGAAATGTTCATCTTATCGAGACTCGGAATAGTACAAAGCTCCCATAAAGGGAGGGTGAGGCTATGAAACAGAAACTACAAATCCTCAGAACGATCCACCTCCAATAGCAATTCCCATCGACGCCCCTACAGTCACTTCCGGGCTAGTCCTGTTCATTACTGAATTTTCGCGCGTTCGACGGCTCTTCTCAAGGACTAGGAATGATATCACCGCAATATCCTGTATCTCCATTCCACGACTGTCTAAAATGATCTCAGCGTTGACAGACATCAGCTGCGGTTTGGAGGAGGTTGCAGGGGAACTGGGATCTACAATGCGCCGTGATTTACGGAAGTAGACCATCGGCTCCCGATTATTATCCCCGGAAAATAGCTAGGTTAAAGCAAGAAGGGTCGGACACTTGGTTAAGGATGGAGGTCGAATGACTACTCGCCTGGAGCGACTGACCTGGCCCGTCGCCTTGCCATATCAACTTCCTCCCTAAGTGGTCTTGGAACGACACGGTGCTACATTGCATAATTAGGGACATTGTGTGCTACTTGGACACTCCATCCACTAACCTTTTGAACGGCACAAGGCTCTTTCTCAACCATGTGCCGACGGACACCGGAGTACCAGAGCCAATGGTAATGATATCCGACCTGATATCCCGCCACTTCCACGATGCGATCGTGTCTCCAGCTGCATTGTCTATCCTTGTGACCGTATCTTTGGCATTCTTGGTAGAAACTTCGTAAACGACTTCGCCAGTGTCACTGTCAATGAGGGTCGTGTTGCAAGGATTGTCATATTCGAGGATGAGTCGGGACATATTTGCGGCGTTTTGCCAAGTACTACACCACAAAGGCCCTTTAACAACACGCGTCCGCAGTCGAAACAGCCTTTCTGTCACCCAGCATAGCATTCGTTTTCCCCATGAGTGTCGACATGCCATACAATATACATCAACAGCGATCCTACCCTTCGTCTCGATAACGGAATACCTGTGGGCCAATCCCCTTTTTTGGCAAGTCCCTATTTCTGGCTTTACTGGCTTCGCCCAACAACTCCTGGGGCCAACCCAACGGAGTCGGCTCTGTTTATTGTCGAATTCTCGGTCGCCCGTCGGGTCTTTTCAAGGACGAGGAATGACACCACGGCGATGTCTTGAATCTCTATCCCTTGTTGGTTCAATAGGAACTTTGCGGGTGTCATCTCCTTTGTCGGCGGCTTCGTCTGGTGGTTTAGCACACGTTGTGGTTTTATGAAGCGAGCAATAGGTTCTTGTTTGTTCAGCTCAGAAAAAAGCTCAGATGGTGAAGATGCCTAAGTCCACGATTTTGGTCCATTGAGTGATGCACTCACTTCAAATGATAGTCCTGGTCCATTTCCCTTCCACTTGAATTTTTTCCCGGTATGATCTTGAAGAGTCACAGTGCTGCAGTGATAAAGCGTGCTAAGCCCCTATCTGGCCAAATTGGCGAGGTTTATCTCACTCTTTGAATGGAATCATACTCTTCTTCAACCATGCGCTGGTGGGCACGGGGCTGCCATTTCCGATGGTGATGATGTCAGATCGAATATCGCGCCATTCCCATGACGCGATCGCCTTTCCTACAGCGTTCTTCACTCTTGTTACTGTCTTGTTATCATCATGTTCGGTGGAGACCTCGTAGACGGGTTTTCCCGTCTCGCTGTCAATGATCGTAGTTCGGCAGGGATTGTTAGGCTCGAGTATCAGAGTGAGTAGATCCGACATCCGCGCAACTACCACTGGGCAGGTAGATGAGGTATTCTTAGCTTTATAGTTTAAAATAATACAATACCCCCCTATTTATCCCCATGTCGGTGGCGCTGCCTTTGCTGCGGCTCAACAGAGTCATCATATGAGCCACATGACATGATCTTTAAAGCCCATGCCAAGATGGTGCCTGAGGATGTCGCAGCAAAAGCCACAATCTGTGCTGGGGCTAACCACTGGCTAACCAGCGAATGGCCCCGTCATTCCCCGGGTCCATTCACATCAAA